>SNQJ01S0000980.1:211841-235707 GCA_010110895.2 Picea sitchensis
GAGTGTTCCATATATAGGGAACATATGGTGACCATCCATGAAAGGATGCGTCCCTTGAATAATCAATAACTATTTATTATTATCATTTACTTATTATATATGATATTTAATAATCAATAATTATATTTTTAATTATTATTCTAAGAGAATGTCTTCCCGATGTTTTCCAAACATCAACACTCCCTCTCAACGAGGGAGACATTTTGCATCATGCCAAGCTTGTCTTTGAAGTATACAAACTTTACCCTAGACTCATGACACTTGTCTGTCAGTCTTGGGAGACGTCTCTCTCCCACCTAAACCGAGGAGAAACTCCTTCTATGGCTCTCCCTCTGAGCCAATTAACTCTCTCTAAGATCAGGCTCACTCTGGGTCTGCATGTAATAGCATATATCATCTTGAGTCTTTATTATTCCTTGTCAAATCACCATGACTAGGACAAAGACCAGACTAGGATCTTTCACCAAAAGTACACACCGGTGAGTGAATGTCATCCTGATGCTAACTAACACGTGGAAAGCACTTGAAGCACCTCGAGTCCATATTATTCCTTGTCATGATCAAGGAAGGACTATGTCTGGGCCCATTTACCACAAGTGCACCTTTATGATAAATGTATCCTATCTCCCTTGGTCTGTAGCCCAATCTAGTAGAAGGTCCACCCGATGCTGAAACATCAACACTCCCTCTTAGCTAGGGAGGTATCTTTCCATAGTAGTACACAAATACTCTTCAGAGACACATAATCTCTACCAGTGGTACACGACTACCATAATAGCAAAAGGTTTGTCAAACATGGCACTCCCATGTGGACTTCTAGAGGCTACTCCCTCTAGGAACACTTAGGGTCAACTCCCCATAGTGTGTGACGTCAAGGTCAACTCCCTTGACATGTCCTCATGTGCTCTCCACAAGGGACGTTGGGATATAAGCCCAAACACACTTATCCCTTCTTGGATAAGTGTCCTCACATATCAACTCAACTCAATTCACAAAGGAGTACGATTTGGAGAATGCCTGTCACACATGGCACTCCCATGTGGACTTCTAGAGGCTACTCCCTATAGAAACACTAGGGTCAACTCCCCATAGTGTGTGATGTCAATGTCAACTCCCTTGACATGTCCTCATGTGCTCTCCACATGGGACCTGTCCTAATGTGCTCTCCACAAGGGACGTTGGGCTATAAGCCAAAACACACTTATCCCTTCTCGGATAAGTGTCATCATAGATCAACTCAAATCAGTCACAGAGGAGTACGATCTGGAGAATGTCTCAGGAAGATGAAAACATCAACACTCCCTCTCAGTGAGGGAGACATTCTCTGCCACGCCAAGTCTTTCACGTAAGTACTTGAACTTCGTCCTGGTTTGGTAAAAACATCAACAACCTGCTCATCTGTAGTAAGGTACTACACTAGTAGTTCCTTCCTCTGTACCATGTCTCGGATGTAATGGTACTTGATATCAATGTGGTTTGATTTGTCATGAAACAATGGATTCTTTGAGATCTTCACACAACTTTGGTTACCATAATGAATAATGGTAGAATCCAACACATGTTTAGATAAATCTGCAAGGATCATGCGAAGCCACACTGCTTCACTGATTGACATACTTAATGCAATGTACTCTGATTTTGCTATGCTCAAAGCCACATAAGTTTGTTTCTTGCTACACTAGGAAACCATGGAAGATCCCAAAGTGAAGCAACACCCAAAGGTACTCTTTCTATCCACTTCACTCCCTTCCCAATCAGATTCAATATATTCCTGCCATATCATATCAATACTGGAAGTATATATCATACCATGTCCAATTATGCCTCGTAGGTATCTCAACACATGCTTCACAACAATCCAGCATGTCTATCTCGACTGACTCATAAACTGGCTATGTGCACCCACTGCATAGCAAATATTTGGTTTGGTGTTAACCAGATACATCAATGATCCAATCAACTGTCTATACAGAGTCCAATGAATTTCGTTAGAATTGGAAGAAGCCACACTTATTTTCTTCAGATTCGCCACCATTTGTGTAGCCACAGGCTTCAAGTTCAGCATCCCAAACTTCTTCAATATCTCAACTGTGTACTTCCTCTGACTCAGAAAGATCTCATCAGTTCTCTGCCACACCTCTAGTCCCAAGAAGTAGTGCATCATACCAAGGTCCTTCATCTCAAACTTAGAGGCCAACACATACTTGTATTCAACAATAAGGCTCTCTGTACCGGTGAGGAATAAATCATGAACGTAGAGGACCAAAATAAGAGACTCACCATTAACAGTCTTGTAGTATAGGCTGGGATCGACAACACTTTTGCTGAAGCCCAAAAATCATCAGGTGTCCATCAATCCTCACATACCAACCTCGAGGTGGCTGCTTGACTCCATATAAGGCCTTCTTCAACTTGCACACATGAGACTCCTTCTCATGTATCACAAAATCATCTGGCTTCTTCCTCAATCTCTCCATTGAGAAAGGTTGTCTTTACATCCATCTGATGTACCCTCCAACCCATGGATGTTGCAGGGGAAATAATCATCCGGATAGAAGTGTATCGAGCAACAAGAGAAAATGTCTTCTCATAATCTATTCCCTCCACCTGAGAGAATCCTCCAACAACAAATCTCATTTTGTGCCTCTCGATGCTCCCGTCAACTGTGTGTTTGATCTTGTAGATCCATTTAGAAGTCAGTACAGACTTCCCCTCAGGTCTCAGAACAATATCCCACACATCATTCTTCATGATGGATTGATACTTCTCCATCATGACATCTCTCCATACTGGATGACTAGTTTCCTCCTCATAACAAGAAGGCTCAAAATGAATGATGTGTCTCATAGCTACACCATAGCATGAATATCTCTAAGGTCTCTTTCTCACTCGAAAGGTACCACGAGGAGTTTCATATCCTTCTGCCTCCTACAGAGTCTGGTGAGCCCATGTAGGTCTCTTCCGATCTATTGCAATATCTTCGGGAATATCAACTGGAGCTACAGGATCAACGAGATCAATTGGATCAATTGGATCAATCTCCATGTGAGATCCTCTAGATCTCTTAAAGGATACCTCCTCCTCAAAGGTAACATCTCTGCTCACCTCAATCTGCCTCTGACCAGGGAAGTAGATTTGGTATGCCTTCGAAGATTCATTGTACCCGACAAATGTACCCTTTCTGCTTGAAGAGTCTAGCTTGATCCTTTTCTCATTGGGTACATGAATGTATACTAGACACCCAAATATCATGAAGTTTCCAACCTCAGGCTTCACTCTGGTGAAGGGCTCCTCGAGCGTCATGTTCCTCAAAGTCTTATGAGAACTTCTGTTCTGAACATACATTGTAGTCATGGATGCCTTTTCTCACAGAAACATAGGTAAATTCTGATCATATTAAGTCATCTTGGACCATACTTGATATATCGAGGTTCCCTCATGAAACCATTGTATCAGGAAGCTGAAAAACATCAAAACTCCCTCTGGAGCTGGAGGCGACTCCTCCTCTGTCTCTGCTCCCTTTGACATTGAAGGTAGCTCTTCCTCCTTCTTTGGAGGTAACTCAATCTCTGCTCCCTCTAGATGTAGTACCGCCTCCATCTCTGGGAGTGCCTCTACATACACTAGAACTGTTGCCATGCCTGCTTCCTCAACATCTCATGGCTCGACTCATGTACTGGAACTGCTACACCTGCTCCCTCTGAGTCTCATAATGTGTTTGCCTCCTCTATTAGATCTATCATAGTTGTGCTACAGTCGGTCTTGATAGTTGTGCTACAGTCGGTCTTGACTCGTTGTACCCATGATCATTGAAACTGTTTCTGCTATCTTGCATGGTCCCATCCTGGGAGGTACATTGCTCCTAGAGACTTCTTGTCTCTGAGCATCATGTCTGGCAATGTCTCTCCTTGATATCATGTTGGAAGGTCTTTCCCTCCATGTATTCCTCCTGCGGCCGTCATTATGGATCCTTCTCAGAGATATTACCCGTGACCTTCCCGGAACAAGAAATAAGAACAACAAAAAGCATCTCCTAGAGGAGATCAATCTATCTTGTGCACAACTATATACAATGACCCTCCAAATAATATATCTTCTACTATGACCAACACACATCCATCATATACTCGATGTCATACGGCTACCAACACACATCCAACATATACTCGATGTCATACGACTACCAACACACATCCATCATATACTCAAAGTCATACAACTACCAACACACATCCATCATATACTCGATGTCATACGACTACCAACACACATCCAACATATACTCGATGTCATATGGCTACCAACACACATCCATCATATACTCGATGTCATACGACTACCAACACACATCCAACATATACTCGATGTCATACGGCTACCAACACACATCCATCATATATTCGATGTCATATGATTAACCATGTTGATTTTTTAGTGTTAAATTAAACAAGCACAATTTTCCGCAAATGGTATTTCAATGATATATGATATTACTTTAGTAAACACTAGAACATCACTAAGTAACTCGGAAAATTTCAATTTCTTAGTCTCTTCCTTAGATCACTTATCTCATGTGTGAGAGAGAAAAAATATGTGTGTTTATTGTTGTGTCTTTCAAGTGTCTTTTTATATTAATATTAGATTGATCCAAAAAAGACACGTCTTTTTGAAAAATTAAATTAATTTTTCTTTCTTATAAATAGTTGGAGAATACCTCCGTAACTACGCAAAGATTAATTTGGTTATAATCCATCCACATATCATTTGAATTTGTTAAATTGTTCATCCATAATTCATGCTATTCATTGCATAAATATAGGTAGAAGTAAATATGCAGTACATTTCTCATATTTAGGCAGTTAGACATTTTTACTAGAAATTACTGCCCACCATAATTTATGGAATTCTTTCTATAATTTGGGTAGGAGTAAAAAATAAATATGTTGTACATAGAGATTGTAACAACCCCATAAATTTAACACTCCCAACATTTTACTCTACTCTAATTTTCTTGGGCCCTCCTATGAAGGAGTCAAGCCCAATCCCGCTCTGGTACCTGTTGTTTTTTCTTCATATGAGATATGGTCAATATATTATTACAATGATGAGTGTTCCATATATAGGGAACATATGGTGACCATCCATGAAAAGATGCCTCCCTTGAATAATCAATAACTATTTATTATTATCATTTACTTATTATATATGATATTTAATAATCAATAATTATATTATTAATTATTATTCAAAGAGAATGTCTTCCCGATGTTGTCCAAACATCAACACTCTTGCCACAAAGAGCCACAACAACTGACATAGATGATACAAGGGAGGCCTTTCACTGCCCATCAGTCCCTCAATACCCTCCCCTCTTAGTGCATTCATGTTTTCTCAACCAATCACTGAAAATTCGTAGCCCCATTTATCGGCTTGATTTGAAGACAGTTGCCCATGATTCCTGCACCCAAAAAACACATTTCTTCACTTCTCTATGTTTTGCTAACAAATAGAGGAGTTTCACACACTCCTTTCCACTTAGATTTGGTCTCCAGACCTAACTATATGTGTGCTCTCCTCTCTGCCCACAATTTTCCTTATTTTCTTGCCTTTTGCAGTAATATTTCGTTGGTCAAATCCCTAAATTCGTGGGTCAGATAAAAAACTTCCAAATGGGTACTCTACACATTCTCTCATTGATTTCTAAGGAGGACCACCCAACCAACAACTTGACCGGTAAATAAATCTTCTGAGACAGAAGACAATTCTGGTTTGAATACTTTAATTCAATATGGTACTACCTCGCATGGGTCATCTCAACTAGTAAGGGTTTCCCTCGCCATTCTCTCTCATGGAATCATAACATGTATAAGAAATCCCCTTCAACAATTATTTAGCATTTTCTTTTTATATTTACAACAAAAAATTTACATGACATCATTTTTCAAAGATTCACCATCTTTCAAAATTTACACGTAACATGCCTATCGATAGTTTTTGGAAATAATAACAATTACATTTACAAATCGGAGGAAACAAGAGTATTACATTAGGGGTCCAATGGTTACAATCATTGGGAACAATGACATTTAATTTTCAAGTTCTTTTCTTGAGATTTTCCTTAGAAGGCAAGGAAATTGAGCTTAGAGGAATACAAGGGAAACCCTCTAAGGTGATAAGCTCTAATAACATGAAAAAATTACTCAAAAAGGCACACCATGGTGTAATTGCACAATTATGCTCACTGGATATTCAAACATCTATATCCTTTGCTCTATTGGATCTCCAAATAGTTATCCAAGGTATTTGAAGAAATTTGAAGAAATGCCTCAGGGTCTTCCACCTTCTCGAGATCATGACCATGCTATTTATTTGCTACCAAAAAGTGTAGCACCAAACATTAAGCCTTTAATTTTTCAAAAAATTCATTTATTATAAATATTTATAAAACATTATAAAAACTTTATTGAAAAAAAATATAACAACCAATTGAAAGTAAAAAAAAACTTTAAGTCCTAAATGATTATAATATAACCTACCTTAAAATATTTATAAAATTTTATAATTTTTTATTAAAATAAAAATAAAATTTTAACCACTAAATGGTGATGATGATTAACGTCCACTAAGACCAAATTGGTCTATGAGACCTTAAGAGGGTAAGTGATTAATTGCGATTCTTTAGAATTTTGTTTCTGTGCTCGAAAAACATTAAGAGAAGTTTTCCAAGATCACCTACTTTTGTTGAGTTAAGAGAAAGTGCTTTTCATCTTCAACCTTCTTAGTGTCACAAAGGTGACACTTTTTCATCCCATAGCGGAATTGACCAACGCCTAGAATTGACCAACGAATTCTGGCGCTTGGAAATTTAACACAAGTGAAGTGCAATTGCAACAATTTTTTTTTAAAGCTGGTTTGTTTTGAAGCCGGAATTCCCCATATTCCCTTGGTTGTGTCGAAGTCGAAGGAGTTGAAATATTTCAGTTACTAATTGGAGAAGTTGAATCCATCACAGGCAAGTTTGCTTCAAATATTTAATCCCTTGTATCTCGTGCCACTTTACTTCAAATATTTGAATCTATGTCAAACATAGTTCTATTAGTTTCAAGTAATTTGATTTTGGTTTTCACATTACGTTTTTGTAGGTGTCCTTGCGGCTAAAACATATGGAATTGAATTCCCGTGCCTTTAAATTTGCGAATACCGAGCCTGATCCACCTTGAAGAGTTGAGAGAACTTCTAGCTCGGTAATCTAACTACTTTGCAGGAACTAAATCTTTCGTATTGAGCTTTGTAGAGGAGTTGCCCGGAAAATTTTACAAGGTTCAATCTTTAAGAGTACTAAGAATGGATTATTGTTCAAGTTTGAAGAAGTTGCCACAATGTAAGTATCGAAGAGCAATTTTGAAAAACTTTAGTCATTGAGATCATTTGATATATCCTATTGCTAAAGGTTATTGAAACTCCCTTGTGGCTTAGTAATCCTGACATCCTTTGCTAAGCTAGATTTAAAGAATTGTTATCAACTAAAAAGTATCCCAGAAAACATTCTACTATTGAACTCGTTGGCCTCCTCAATGGATATGTCATGTTGTGAGAGTTTAGCAAAATTACCTGATGGGTTTTGTAACCTCTCCTTCAGAGACCTTTCACTCACTAGGTGTAAGGGTTTCGAGCATTTGGTCGAGTTGAAGTTATCTTTGTGTACTAGTCTACAAGAATTATGTAAAGACTTCCACCGCATGTCATCATTGCGAAGTCTGGACTTGACTTCATGTAAGAGTTTGACAACTCTCCTAGAGATTTTCCATGATCTCCCTTCATTGCAAGAACTGAGTCAAAGTTATTGTGAGAGCTTACAAGGAAAATGGATGGACAATGTGGTAAAAATGAAAAAATTAGAGATGGTGGACATCATAGGAAGCCAAATGTTGGAGGAGAGATGGGAACAAATTCAAAGGGAAGGAAATCAATCATGGCCTTTTACCCTGAGAACAGGGCAGGTGAGGATACCGTGCATCCATCCATATTTTTTATTCTGCTTATTTACCTGTGTTATGGTTAAAGTTTTCAATAAACGATAAAAAAAACATATCCATAGTGAACACTAATGGCTACTCACAGAGTTAAAAATGAGAATTTAAACACAACAGATAGTGAGACAAGAGCTCACACAATTACAAGCGAGACAACACTCACAAATTAAAAATTACACACTTCATCTGAGCAAAGCTATTACATTTTATAAGCTTACAGACCGAACAACCAATCCCTATAATTGTGGATCTGAAACCACTTATGAGCTAAAAACACACTCTCGTAAAACTACCCACAAACAATGCGTTTACAAAATTCCATTTTGACATTATTCTAGATCTCCTAATTACAACATTATTCTAACACTCCCCCTTAATGAAGAAATGAATTTTCTACAACACTTAACTTGCTTCTAAAAATTTCAAATTTGATCTTTCCAAGAAGCTTGGTAAATATTTCAGCCACATTATCACTTGTATTACAATAAATCAAATCAATTTCTTTTTACTCAATCTTCTTTTTCACAAAGTGGTGTTGTAACTCTAAGTTCTTTTATCTTGCATGATACACTGGATTATGTGCCAGTTTGATAGTAATTTGATTATCACAATTGATGCATGTTGGTCCTTTTTGCTTCTCTTCAACATCTGCAAGAATTCTCCTCAACCAAACTTCTTCACAGGTTGCACTGGACAAGGATTTGTACTCGGATTCTGTTGATGACAAAGAAACAATTGGATGTTTTTTGCTGCTCTATGATACGACCCCCGATCCTATATGGACTACATATCCCAAGGTAGACCTTCTGTCATCAGAATTTCCTGCCCAATCTAAATTAGAGAAACCTGTCAACTCAACATCAAATTCATCAGTATACATAATACCAAAATTAATTGTTCTTTTAAGGTATCAGAGGACTTTATTTGCAGCTTTCCAGTGGCTTTCACAAGGCTTAGCCATGAACTTACTAAGGATGCTGACTAAATATGCTATGTCTGGTCTGGTAGTGGTAAGATAGTTTAAAATTATCACCAACTGATGATACAAGGTACCATTTGCCTATTTAGTTCCATCATCACTGTATAACTTTGCAATCTGTTCTAAAGGGGTTGACATTGCCTTACATTCACTCATATGGAACCTTTTAAGAATTTCTCGTGTATTTACTTTGAGTGATCGATGTCTTACCAGGATCCCTCCAAACTTCAAGTCCTAAACAATAATGCAATTCACCAAGATTTTTCATCTCAAATTCCTGTGACAACTGACTTTTAATTTCTTCAATTAACTTGCATGCACTGCCTGTGTTAATGAGATCATCCACATATTAATATATCAAAGAAACATTTCCTTTTTAATATTTCTTAACATATAGGTTAGGATCACTTTTGCTTTTCTCAAAACCTCTCTGATAAAAGAAGGTATCAATCTTTACATACCGTGATCTCGGTGCTTGTTTCAAACCATATAAATCTTTCCTTAACCTGCAGACAAGATGCTCATGTCCCTTCTTTTCAAACCCTTCAGGTTGAACCAAATAAACCTCTTCTTTTAACTCACCATTCAAAAAAGAAGATTTGATATCTAATTGATGTATTTTCCATTTTTATTTTGTAGCTCATGCAATCAGTACTCTAATTGTATTCAATTTAGCTACTGGTGCAAAAGTATCAACATAATCAATTCCCTCCTTTTGTGAATATACTTTTTCAACTAATATTTCCTTATATTTATCAATACTACCATTTACGTTAAATTTAGATTTGTACAACCATTTGCTTCCTATAGGCACTTTTTTTCAGACAGTTCTACTAATTCCCATGTTTGATTCTTCATAAGAGAGTTATATTCTTCATTCATTGCATTTCTCCATTCTTCATTTTCTTTAGCTTGTTCATAGTTTATAGGTTCTACAACATTCATTACATGGGACATTAATGCATAATATTTGTAACTTAAAGGTAACTGAGTTTGTCGTGATGACCTCCTTGGTCCTTCACTACTTCCATCTCTTCTTCTGCTTTGTGGTGACTCTTCTCCACTTGATGTATCACAATTGCTTGAAGTGTCAATATTGATTTCATTCCGTTCTTGAACCTGTACTTGTTCATGTTCCTATTTAACCATTGCATCTATTTTGACATGATCATCAATGTCATTAGAACTATACCATACACCAATATCGTTCATTTTATCACCTTTATATGAATTCTCATGAAACACCACATCTCTACTTGCAAACAATTTATGCGAACTAGGATCAAACAACTTGTATGTTTTTTTATCAGAACAATGGCCAATAAATATGCACTCGATTGATTTTGCATCAAGTTTTCTTCTCTCATCTTTAGGAATATGTGCAAAGACCTTGCATCCAAACACTCTTAAATCACTGACATCGGGTTTATAACCATGGAAAACTTCAAAAGGAGTTTGAAAATCTAATCTCTTAGTTGGACTTACATTCTTTAAAAAAACAACAATATTAATGGCTTCTGCCCAAAAACCATTAGAAATGTTTTTACCTTGAAGCATACTACGAGCACACTCCACCAATGTTCTATTCTTCCACTCAACGATTCCATTTTGCGGAGGTGTATGAGGCACTGTAAATTGATATTGGATCCCATAACATTTAAAATAATTTTTAAATGCTCCTAATGTATATTCACCACCTTGATCAGACCTGAGAATTTTAATGCATTTTCTTGTTTGTTTTTCAACCATAGTTCTGAATTCCTTAAATTACTCAAATACATCACTCTTCCTTCTTATGAAATAAACCCAAGTATACCTAGATCTATCATAAAAAAAATAAGAAAGTTCCAAGCACCACCAAGTGATCTAGTTTGCATAGGTCCGCATACATCGATGTGAATTAATTCAAGTATTTCAGTTTGTCTTTTCTTTTTATGTATGGGAAATTACTCTCTATGCTTCTTACCAAGTGCACATGCTTCACATTCAATATGATAATTCTTCATAAAAGGAATACCTTCAACCATTGTTTTTATTCCCATCAAATCATTGTGATTAAGGTGCCCATAACTGTGATGCCATAACTCTTCAGTTGACATCGCTGTAGATGTCAACACTTGATTTCTATTCAAAGTCACATCCAGCTTATACAAACCTCCAACTATGGTACCCGTGGCAACAACCTTGTAGCGATCTTGGATGTCCTTTACAACACACCACACCTTGACTTACCAAATTTCCCTTTTAAATCATTATCAGTGATAGTAGAAATATCAATTTTTTGTTTGGACTAATTTTAGATGTTCTCTTAAAATATGGTCAATTTCTGATATCACTTATTTTCCTACATTATGGTTAACTTTTATGATACACATAGAAGGACAAGATATCCATAGAGAGAAAAAATGGCTACTCAGATAACATATCATCTTTTGTTAGGATTGACTTTCTATTTTCTTTGCAAACATGTTCATCCAAGGTTTCTGCCTAGAGTCATCTTCCAGGGAAAATACGTTGAAGGAGGTGTCAAGGAAACTGGATTCCCTTCTCACTTATGGAAAAGAAGAGTCACTCCATCTATTCGATTATTCTGTTGACACCGACATACTTATCATGGTTGATGGACATCCATATTTTAATGACGACTTCCACAGGCCTTTTATTGAGGAGACGATACATGACATCCCCATTCAAATTATTTATATTGGCAAACATTTTAATAAGTTTTCTAAAAAAAATGGAACACAAAGTTCTAGGCCATTCTCTTGACAACTCAAGTGCTCACCTGCTGTTTAATACAATCATCTTACTTGTTTTAAATATTCAACGACATTCCGCTGTCGAAAGTAGTGTTGAAGAGAGGTGGGAGTCCTATTTTCAGATGAGAACAAAGATGGTGGAAGACAGGAAGGGGGGAAAATACCTTTCTTGTTGGAATTTTTTTATCAAACTCTGAAATGGAAGAATTGATCTTGAATAAATGTGAAAGATAGCTCGGATTGAAGCGAATTGCAGAAACATCTCAAAATAACAATATCAAGATTTTTAAGTGATCTGTTTATAGATCGAGAGGGGGAAATAACGCCCATATTCCTTAAGAATTATGGAGTTCAACATGTATTCCAAGTTTTGACTTTTGTTAATTAATTTTCTTTAAAATATAATTATTATATCAATAAAAATAGAAACAATTTTCAACAAATATTGACTGCCATTTATATTGTTTACCTATCAATTGCAAGTTGGAGTCCATGAATTGGAACAAAAAATGATATTATTAGAAATCAGGGACACCGAAGTTTGTTACGATAATCTCCTTCAGTTTTTGACTGAATTTTATCTTACGCAAAAAGATATACTCGATTTGGAAATTATATCAATTCCAATTGTGCAACCAAGTACAAGATTCAACGTACTTGAGCGGTTTTCAAAAAAAGTTCCATGGTTGGTTCTCCGAAATCCATGGACAATAACAAGATCCGTGAAGCACTTTTTGGTTCAACAGTGTCATTGGGAAGGAGAGGATGAATGGATTTCTGCAACGACAGTATCCTAGTAGGATCCTCGTAATAAAACACAGGAGAATACGAGATTTTAAGCCCATATTGAGTTTGCTGGTCAGATGGGGGCCAAACGTTTATCCGTTTACAGATGAGAAAATTGAAGAAGAATGGAATCATCCTACCATAGATTTCCAGTTATTTCTCCAACTTTGGGATGGTGAATCAGATCATGTGAGTAATTATTTTTGTTTGATTGTTACTTACTTACATGTTTACTTTGAGTTAAATTGGAAAAGATGAATATGTCACTTACCATTGATTATTACTTGTAATTTTGTTGTGTTGTTCAGTTATCAAAGTCGAAAGAGATATTGCTTCAACGACTTCAAGGAAAAATGGTGTGCTTATATGGCGTAATGCCTATGATGACATATTTTACATGCTTTTTAAATGATGTATTGATAGACTTGAAATATAGCATTCAGATCATTTATATTCCAAGATATGACTATGAAGAAAAAACCATAACTCAGCCGAACCAATTTAACACAATTCACACTCTCGTTTCACGGTTTTGCATATGTGGAGCCCCTAAGCAAAAGTTTGAATCATTTTTTTCGTTGTTTTGAACAAGGTGGTTAATGTTTTGACTGAAAAAAAAATTATATATTGAAGGCGTTGTTGAACAATTTTTCAAGGTGAAGGCGTTGTTGAACATAAAATTCTTGATATTATCTTTTAATAATTTTTGTGAGAATGAAGTTTTTTTGAGACTATTTTGAAATGTTGATTTTTTTTAAAACTTTTACAGATAACTACACTCACGGGAAACAAAAGTTTGCACAAGAGAAAATTTGATTGCACTCAAAATGAAACTCGCCATAACGAACAAAGGAAAGAGCATTATTGGAGAAAGAAACAAGAACACGAAAATATCGAAGAAAGAAACGATGATGATGTAAATAGAGATTTTATACAAGAAGAAGTCCAACCAGGTATATGCATGTACACATATTGTCTATATTAAAAGTATAGTTCATCATTTATTTAAATTATTGTTTAAAATATAATTGTTTGTGATTCAGATTTGATGTTTTTCAAAAAACATAAATAGAGTTTTCTCATAACGTCGATGAAGTCGTTGAAACCAAAATTGAAGCATACGTTGAATCACCTATTGATATGTACACAAATCTCTAGATAATATAAGATGAACAGTTGTATATATAGTTTAGTGAATTTATGTTTGGGTTTTGTTTTTTAATATAAACTTTAAATTGAAATATGCAAAGGAATCTATCAACATTGATGGTGAAATATTAGAAAATGTTGATACTGACAAATTTGGGAAGAAATAAGTTAATCATTATATAAGATATCGTGTTATGAATATGTATAATACTTTTTTCAAAGATGAATCAGTAACAGTATAAGCTCAACTTTTACTCTGTCTAATAAAGTCAATAAAGTTAAAAGAAGTTACATCATTATTGGGTATTCAAAAGTCGACAAAAGATACAAAGGTGAAACATAATGTCTTTGACAATATAACTAGTGTATTAAAATCTTTTGGAAAATCTCAAAACAAAAATGTCAATGTTACACGTAGAGTGATACAAACACCAATTATTTCATCTAGCAATATAAAAGATCGTTTGACACAACACATGGCAAAAATGATGAGAACCTCAAGAAAAACATTGTACAAACATAGAAAATTTCGATTGCAAATAGATGCAAATGATGAACTTGTTTGTTGGACAGTTATTTCTAGACAACTCTACAAAGATAGACTTGCAAAAAATGTTAAAGAATCGGCCCGTAATTGTTGGTTGACAAAATATTGTGTTTCACCACATACAATGGATGTGTTGCGACAAAGAATAGCACGAAAAGAATATGAAGAACATCCAAAACATATATTTCCAATGACACAAATAGAATTGTTCAATAAGTTCAAAGAAGAGCACAAAGAAGTTAAAATTTCCAACAATACATTTGTGCAACAAAGACCATGGTTTGTTGGACCCATCACTGTTCGTGACACTTGTTGTTTTCGTTATCATGTGGAATTTGAGTTATATTACGACACATTTCTTTATTTTGGTAAAACTTTATGGCCAAGTTCACCTCCTGCTTCCACATTCCGTGCTTTTATATTTGAAATTCTATGTGAAAGAGAAGGTGATGACTTATTTTACTAAAAAAAATGTGTTGGTGGAAACAAATGTGATCGTTGCGGAAATCTAAGTTTGTTTCACTCAAAGTTTCCTATTGATATGAATGATCAATCATTTTCTAATATAACAATCAATTGGAAGAGATATGAATATATCAACAACACGACTCCACATTCTTCAAATGTTATTTCCAAAAGGATTGATTTGAAAGTAGATAAAATCTGTGTGATAGATTTTTTGAATAAGTTTGAGGAAGAAATTTATAAATACACTAAGAATTCACATAGATCTCGATGGAAAGACCTACATTTCAAATAATCTCGTGAAGTGTTTCCACTAGGGACAATTTTGTCTGTAGTTGATTTTGTGGAGAATTATACATTCACTGCACAAAAATAAATACACAGTGAATATTATCATTATGATCAAATCACTATATGTGTCCACGTTCTATATAGACATGCTCAACACGATCTTGATAACATAGACAACACCAATGACAATTCACATGTTATTAAAAAATATCACTTTTATATAAGTGATGATCGAGCACACGATACACATTATGTACAACATTGTTTTGATAAATTTTATGATTCATTGAAAGACCGTGGGATCAAATTCAATCGACATTGGATATGGTCATATGGATGTGCGGATCAATTCAAATCTTCAAGATCATTCTATTGGTTATGTCGTCTTCATAAGAAACCAAACATTACACATTGTTGGAAATTTTTGAGATTGGTCATGGAAAAGGAGAGCACGACGGTGCAGGGGCATGTGTAAAACAAGCACTTCAAAGGTATCAGATGAACCCTCATGCTAATCGATTTGAATTCGCTGATCAATTTGTTGAATGGTGCAAACTAGCGCTAAGCCATGAAAATTGTAAATGTGTTGAACCTGCACAAAAGATCTAGCTAAACAATAATACACACATTTGCAGAGAGAATATGAGAAAGAAGAAGAAGGAGAGAAAGAATGAAAAAATTATCATTAACTGTTGTGAATAATGAATAATTTACACATGATATACCCTGTATAACTCAATGAGTTCTACTGGAGGATAACCAATGCACCATAGTGGTGGTCTAGAGTGATCTGGACACACACAAGAAGTTACGGGAGTGAACTGCCACCTAGTCTAGTCTCTTAGGCAGTTACGGGAGTGAACTGCCACCTAGTTGAGTTAACTAGTCAACTAGTCTTCAATTAACTGACTGAACAAAGAGTAGTGGGGAGTTAACTCAAGGAATCAAGGCTAATGCACCACTCTGGTGATGATACCAAGGCAAGGTCGAATTAACATGGTGATGATCCCAATGTTACATGGTGACAAAACCAATGCAACATCTAAACTCAACTCAACTAGTCAAACTGAAGTGTCAACTGAAAGAGAATATTCTCCCCTAAATTATATGAGACTGGATAATGACTAATTATGACTAATAAACAAGGAAAAACCTTAGGAAAAAGAATCCTAGGTGTGAGTGAAGTAACTCCAACACGCCCCCTGAACATCACTATGGTGAAAATAAAGATTTGGTCCCGGCAACGAGGCCATGTTAGGTACCCACGTACAAAATATACACTGAAAATATAGTGAGGAAAGAGGGAAAACCTCATGAGGAAAATCCCCCCTCAAGGTATAATGTATGTAAAAATAAGAACTACAGTTGCTAGGCAACTGTGTCCTTCACTCCAAGATGACTTCTCAGAGAATGGAACTTCTGCTCAGTAAGGTCTTGGTGAATATGTATGCCGTCTGTTCTGCTAAAGGACGAAACTGTAAGTCAATGATCCCCTCATGTACTAAGTCACAGATGTAGTGCATGTCGATCTCGATGTGCTTCGTCCGCTACCTCTGAACTAGATCTTTGTAGAACTTCAAAGTGCTCTGGTTGTCACACCAGATGCCTATCGACCGATGAAACTAAATTCCCAAATCAGTGAGAAAATGTTGTAGCCACATAGCCTGAATGGTTATGTTAACTACCCCTCTGTACTCTACCTCGGCTGAAGATAGAGTAATGGTAGCTTGCTTCTTGCTCGACCAATAGATAGGCCCAGAACCAAGACTGAGTGAGTAACCAGATGTGGACTTGCGATTAGTGCTATCACCAGCCCAATCGAAATCAGTAAACCCGATGAGATCTAATGTAGAGTCTGCTGCATAATGAATCCCAAAGGTGATGATGCCCTGAATGTATCGAAGGATACACTTTGCAACTTTCCAATGTAGCTCATGTGGCTCTTGCATGAACCTGGCAACTGTGC
The DNA here is from genome assembly GCA_010110895.2 of Picea sitchensis. NCBI lineage: Eukaryota > Viridiplantae > Streptophyta > Pinopsida > Pinales > Pinaceae > Picea > Picea sitchensis. Next base: position 228,817 of record SNQJ01S0000980.1, read on the forward strand.
CAACTACATATGAGAGGTCTGGTCTGGAGTGTGTGAGATACAACAAGGTCCCCACTAGTTGTCTGTACAATGTTCTGTCAACCAGTGGAGTCTCCTCGCCATCCTCAATTTTGACTCCTGATAGGAAAGGAGTCAGAGCAGACTTGCAGTCTGTCATGTGAAATCTCTCAAGGAGATCTCGTGCATACTTGGCCTGAGATAGTTTGATGCCTGATGCATCCTAATTGATCTCGAGTCTAAGGAAGAAGTGTGGCGGACCCATGTCTGTCATCAAAAACCTATCATGTAGAATCCTCTTGACTGCAGCAATCACTGAAGTCGAGCACCCAGTGATCAACAAATCATCGACATACAAAACTAAGAGTAGAAGTGAATCAGTCGTCCTGAACATGTAGACATTAGGGTCAGATTTACAACGTACAAAGTTCTGTGACAACAGGTAGGAGTCCATCTTGGAATACCATGCCCTTGGAGCCTATTGGAGGCCATAAAGGGACTTATTCAGTCGACAGACCAAAGATGAGTCCTGCATAAATCCATGGGACCGCTCCATGTAGATATACTTAAAGAGATCACTACGAATAAATGAATTCTTCACATCCATATGATGGACTTCCCATCCCTTGGCTGCCGCAATGGAAAGTGAAAATCGTATGGAATCCATCTTCGCTACTGGAGCGAAGGTCTCATCATAGTCAATACCATGAACCTGATGAAAACCTTTGGCAATAAGCATGGATTTGTATCTGCTAATCTGTCCATCCGCTGCGCTCTTGGTCCTATAGACGCATCTGCATCTGACAAATTTCCTCCCAGAAGGAAGGGGAACCAGATCCCAAGTCTGGTTCTCGAGGAGGGAGTTGTACTCCTCCTGCATGGCGGATTCCCAAAAGGGATTTCCAACAGCCTCGCCATAAGACTGTGGATCTGAAGACTGAACCAAGAAAATATGCCTGGAAGGCAATGGTTCAGTGGAAGTGAGTGCAACAGGAGGCTCCCCGAAATTAGATCAATTCCTCCTAGTATCGGTTGGATTACCAACGAGATCCCCTGCATCCTGAAGAGTAGTTTGTGCCCACTTGGGCCTCTTCTCTGGCTCTGCAACTGCATCTGGATGCTCTAACTCTGGATCCGACTGTACTGACTCTGAATCCAAATCATCTGAGTCCTTTGAATTAGAACTCTCTTCTGAAGAAGAGTCGACGTTTACTCGAATTGGATACTACGCTCAATGATGATCCGGTCTGAGGAAAGATAAATAAGCCAATATCCCTTTACATCGTCGGGGTATCCAACAAAAATGCACTCAGTGTTCTGTGGATCAAGTGCCTTCCTCTTTTCAGAGGGAATTCAGGCCCACACACGTGAACCAAAAATGAGGAAGTGGGTCACTTCTAGTTTGAGGCCACTCCAAGCCTCGTAGGGGGTCTTATCCTTGATAGATCTATGAGGAGATATGTTTTGTATGTATGTTGCAAAATTAAGTGCTTCAGCCCATAATCTCTGTGGTAGTGACTTTGCATGCATCATGCAAGATGCCATCTCCTTTAGAGATCTATTTTTTCGCTCAACAACTCTGTTTTGTTTCAGAGTATAGGGAACTATGTGATGCAACTGAATCCCTACCTCATGGAAAATATTATGGATCTCATGATTTACATACTCTCCCCCATTATCAGTTCGAAGAAATTTGATCTTCTTTCCGGACTGTGTATCAACCAAGGCTTTGAAATCTTTGAGGTGTTGAAAGACCTTAGATTTTTGCCTGAGAAAGTAGATTCAAGTAAAACATCAGAAATCATCAACAAAAACGAGAACAAAACTTGCTTTGCTGATCGATGGATGCGGAAAAAGACCCATAAGGTCATTGTGGATCAGATCCAAATGCGCGAAATCTCATTGAGACTTTCCTTTGTCGAATTTCTCTTGAGGGTGTTTTCGAAAACACATCCCTCACACATTCCCTTGGAGAAATGGATGTCTGGTAGACCATCAACCAATTTGTGCCTGCTAAGCTGTTGCATGTATCTGAAATTCAAATGTCCAAACCTTTCTTTCCATATCCTACTACTTTCATGAGCATGAGTAAGCTGTAAAGCAGAATAGGGTTCAATGAATTCAGAAAAAGTATACAATCTAGACTGATGATTTACCTCATCGGTAGCAACCTTGGAGTTGGTTTGCATGTCGTATATGTCCATAGAATTTGGTGTGAATATGACTTTCTTTCCGGTGCCGAAATTCGCCATCTGATACACAAAGAGAATATTGACAGGAAGTTTGGGAACGTGCAACACATTCTCGAAGCTTCCGTTGGTGAGTTCAATCCTTCCTTTGCCAGTGGCTTCGACAGAAGAGTTGTACCCCATCAGAATAGGAGGACCTTTGTATGCATCCAATGAAGAATATACTGCTTCTGATGCATCCATGTGATGTGATGCTCCTGAATCTACGATCCAAGCATCGGGAGAGGAGTTGATTGCAATCAAGGCATGACTAGAATTTCCTTTCTTGGAATTCAGATCTTCTAGCATCTTCTTCTTTGCACCCTCGAGGATGTGATCTCCAAGGTTGTTTTGCTGAAGTATTTGAGACATCATATCTATTTTTTTTGCATGCATGTGGATTTCAAATGGAATCCTTTGTGACAATACGTGCATTTCTCCCCTTTTCTTCCCTTTTCTCCTTTGGATCTAGAGGCATCGGTGAAAGGTTTTGTGTACCCTTCCTTCTTCGGATGTGCATAAGCTTTCCTTTTATCTTTATCTTTATATTTCTGATATTTGTGGCTGCCATCATTCACAGTGAGTGCATTCACCCTTGTGCCTTTGATTGTGCCCATGTTGGTGAGCTTGGTTTGCTCTTGTGTTAGAGATTCAATAAAGTCCTCAAGAGAAGGCATCTTCTAGGTGGCTCCAGAGGCGAATCTGACACTATGGAATGTAGATAGGAATATAGAAAATTTAGGACCAATATTGGAGAGAATGGTGAGAACCATTTGTTTCTCCTCCTTCGATTTATCAACCCCACAAGCTTTGAGTTGCGATAGTAAATCCTTGAATTTTGTAAAGAAATCTTGGATATTCTCGAAGCTTTTTGGATCCAATGTGAGCAACTCCACCTTTAGCACGTGTCCCCTCATCTCATCCTATTTTCCAAATATCCCTTCCAAGGTGGTCCAAGCTTCATTGGGAGTCTTACAGGAAGAAATATGAAAAATGAGATTGGGAGAAATAAGACTGCAAATTGTTTCGAGTGCCTCATCCATGCGATTTAAGTACTTGGATTTTTCTATGGATGATGTCGGTTCTATATCTGTATTCAAGGTTAACCTGTACAACCCTCTGGTTCAGATATGAATGACTATTTTCTCCTTCCATGCAAAATAGTTGTAAGGTGTAAGTATGATTTTTTTTTGGAATTCCATCTTTTTGCTGTCTTCAATCTTTTGTACTTGCAAAAATTTTTGGTGTAGCTTTTGCTTAGCATTCCATAAGATATGATACCATGTAAATGTGTTGAACCTGCACAAAATATATCTATCTAAACAATAATACAAACATTTGTAGAGAGAATAGGAGAAAGAAGAAGGAGAGAAAGAATGAAAGAATTCTCATTAACCGTTGTAAATAATGGATAATTTACACATGATATACTCTGTATAACTCAATGAGTTCGATTGGAGGATAACCAATGTGCCATAGTGGTGGTATAGAGTGACCTGGAAACACACCAATAGTTACAGGAGTGAACTACAACCTAGTCTAGTCTCTCAGGCAATTACGGGAGTGAACTGCCACCTAGTTGAGTTAACTAGTCAACTAGTCTTCAGTTAACTTACTGAACATAGAGTAGTGAGGAGTTAACTCAGGGAATCAAGGCTAATGCACCACTCTGGTGATGATACCAAGGCAAGGTCGAATTAACATGGTGATGATCCCAATGTTTCATGGTGACAAAACCAATGAAACATTTTATATATCCAAGGCACGTGCATGTGTGATAATATAACACGAACGCCTTGTTAGAACATATCAAATTATTTGCAGATGTCTTTGTCGTGGTTTCACTTGTAGACGACACTGAAAACGTGAAATATTATTTTATACGATGCACAGAACACAAGATGAGGTTATCAAAAGATTTTGATGACAATAGTTTTATATATGAAAGATGATCCATTGTATTGAAAGGCTATTTTTTTCAAGAAACCCATCAAACTGATACTCATGTTCACTTTCAAGACTATTAGTAGGATGTCATAAGTTGTCAATATAGTCATTTGGTATGTGCAACATGCATAAATTTAATAGAAGTTCAATCAAGAAAAAAAACAAAAGTTAGAAAATGGAAAATGTCCAAAGCCGATCATGAACAAATAATTGAAGATGGCATACCATTACGATTTCTTTAAACAAGTGACATGTACATTCCAGAATTTTATATTTGCATTGAAAATACACGTATTTATGAATATCTAGGATTCTAGAATCATTTGGTTTAGTTTACTTTCATGGTCCATTCAAATAAGGAACTATATTTTTGATGAATTATAAAGTTTATCGAGCCTTATTTACAATTTGAGGGAATAACCTATAGATTGTATAGGGGACCTAAAATGACCTATACTTTGGGTGATTATACTAATCCTACAAATTATCCATCGTATACACAAATCTTGTAATGCATAACCAATTTACTACATAAATGATTTGCATTCATTATTTCCAATGATTGAAATGCTTTTTCATATGGAGAGGATAACTTCATATCGGAACTAGGACCCATTTCCATGTCATTATAAGGGACTATTTATGGCTTAAAAAAACTTTCACTAAATGTAGTACCTTTCATAAAATCATCCCCCTCTCTATTAATATCTCTAGGAATAATATCATTCTACAAATAAAATATAACACCATCTACTGAGGATTGGTTTGCTGCATTTAGATTTTCATTTTTTTAATTGAATTTAGAGTATATTGAGAATTCAAGGTAGTGTATGATTAACATCCTAATTAAAATTTTTAAAGACATATTAAAACATATCAATTTTAATTATGAAATTGTGAATTTTGATTCCAAAAGTGTTGATATATTAAATTGCTACAATGTGCATTTAGAATTCAATATCTTGAATCAAATCACACAAATTGAAATTACGAGCTATTTGAAAAATGTGTATGATGAACCTAACACTACTTATATTCTACATATTAAACATAGTTTTCATTAAGTTTGATTGAAAAAACTTAAATCGAAAAAGAATTTGATTTTGTGACTTGATAACAAAAAATAAAAAATAACACCATCTACTAAGGCTTGGTTTGTTGCATTTAGATTTTCATTTTTTTAAGTGAATTTAGAGTATATTGAGAATTCAAGGTAGTGTATGATTAACATCCTAATTAAAAATATTAAATACATCCCCAAAAATATCAATTTTAATTATGAAATTGTGAATTTTGATTCCAAAAGTGTTGATATATTAAATTACTTTGTAATGTGCATTCAGATTTCAATATCTTGAAGAAAATCAAACAAAATTGAAATTATGAGCTACTTGAAAAATGTGCATGATCTTAACTAACACACATTAAACATAGTTTTCATTAAGTTTGATTGAAAAATCTTAAGTTGAAAAATAATGTGATTTGTGACCTGAGAACAAAGTTGGAAGTTTACTCAATGTAGACCTTGTATTGTGGATGGTGCGTTGCTATCCTTGCAAATTTTTGAATAGAAAGTTATTCAGTGATATTGAACAACACTCATAGGTGTCATATTAATGGCACTAGTGAATACTTCCAATGTGCAGAGGATTGATAATCCATCAACCCTTTTCTGCCCTTTTTGGTACATAAACAATTTATATCAATATAAATTTTAATGAAAATTGCTTACTTATATTAAAGCATATTTTAATTTTACATATTAAAAAAGGTTAGATGATGTTATTATTTCACATTCTTATTTCAAAGTATATTTTTATTTCACATTTCATTGAATGAATATATTGAAAGCTCGAAAATAAACCAAGGATGAACATAACCAGTTTAGTGCTGAACTATCATTTCATTGTGAATTTTCAATTTTGAGTTTAGGTTTTTTCTCAAGTTTTGGATTGATAGGAGTCTACACCCTGTCAACAATATGCTTAAATTTACAAAAACATTGTTAAAGTCAATTGATTATCACTTGAATGGAATGGAGTAACAAAAACATTGTTAAAGTCAATTGATTATCACTTGAATGGAATGGAGTAAAATCCATATCACCCAATGAAAACTTGACAATTGTCAATTCTCATGACTATCAAATATTTATATCTACAACCCTTCACACTATAAACCCTATCAACCCTTCAACTTATAAAATATCTACAAATAAAACATAAACTATAATTTGATGATATGTTTGACTATTCAACCATATTTGCAAATCAAACAAAATTGAAATTATAACTTGTAATTGATTATCACTTGAATGGAATGGAATAAAATCCATTTCACCCAATGAAAATTTGGCAATTGTCAATGCTCACGACTATCAAATATACCTACAACCCTTCAACCTTATAAACCCTATGAACCCTTCAACTTATAAAATATCTACAAATAGAACACAAACTATAATTTGATGATATGTTTGACTATTCAACCATATTTGCAAATCAAACAAAATTGAAATTAAAGTTGTACTTGACTATACAATGATGTTTATAAATAAAATGAAATAAAATATTTTTAATTTCAGCACAATATCATAAAACATATATTATCCTTTCACCATCTTAAAAATTGAAATTATAAGCTGACCATAAAACATAAATTATCCTTTCATCATCATAAAAATTGAAATTATAAGCTACTTGACTGTTTATAAATGAAC
>SNQJ01S0000980.1:235717-252781 GCA_010110895.2 Picea sitchensis
TTCATCTCTGTGCATCTTTCCTAATGCACATCCATCACAAGCAACCTTCTCATTCTTTAACATGGGAAGTCCTTCAACCATATTCTTTTTCTGTAATAACAATAAATCAGGATGATTGATGTGTCCATACCTTTGATGCCAAATAATCTCTGTTGGCATAGTTGCAGAAGTCAGTGCATGATGTGCTTTGCTGGTAACATCAAGTTTGTGTAGACCTCCTGCTCTGACTCCCGTTGCAACAGTTTGGAAGTGGTCCAACAGATCCTTCACTATGCAATAATTCTTGAAGAATTCAACCTTCAAGTTCTGATATGTAATGGTGGACACAAAGATCAAATTTTTCTTTATTCCCGGCACATACACCACATTGTGAATGTGACGAAAAGTACCATTCGGAAATGTCACAGGAATGTCTCCATATCCCTTGATCTGATGAGCGCGGTCATCTCCAAGATATATGCTGGCACCATTCTGTGTTTCTTTAAAATTAGCATACCAATTTTTATTACAAGTCATATGTATTGATGCTCCGGAATCCACAAACCAAGCATCAAAATCATATGTTTCAACAAATAAAACAACGTTAGACACAAACAGCCTAAGATCCCGTGAGTCAAAATTCGAGGGTTCATCAATATCATCACTAGCAATAAATAATCCGAGATCTTGATTTGAAGATTTTTCTGCATAATGACCTGAATGTGTTCTTGGTTTATTCCTAGCCTCATCACTTTTCTTCTTATGACATTCTTTAACAATATGTCCAAGTCGACCACAATAAAAACAACTCTTTGACTCATTCATGTCAGATTGCATACCTTGATTTGGAGATTGTCTTCTCTGCGATGAACTGCCTCTCTGCCATGAACCACCTCTGCCATGAACTGCCTCCTCTGCCTCTTACTCCTGATCTCCCTCTCGCAGATCTATTATTTGACCACAGTGCCAAATCTTTACTCAGACGCTTCAGATTCCCGCACCTCTCTTCCTCTTGTAGCAAAATGCCTGTTAGTTCTTCAAACATAGGAGGTTTCTCCCTTGCCGCGAGACCTGTTATGAACATATGATAATCTTCTAGCATACCATTTAAGGTAATAGTGACCATATCAGTGTTGGAAACAGTTTCCCCTATATTTACTAGCTTGTCTTTCACCTCTTTAATACGACCTAAAAATTAACTAATAGATTCATTTTCATCCATCTTAATGCCTAGCAATTTAGTTTTCAGGAACAAAATGCGATTTGTGTTGCTAGTTTCATACAATGCTTTAAGCGCTGTCCATGTTGCAGCAGAAGTTGTAGCTTCTCTAATATGTGGAATTATGTTATCTTTAACTGACTTGCGCAACAATACCTTTTCCTTGTTTTCACGTTTCTCCCAGTCTTGGATCTATGCTGCTGTCGCACCTATAGTCGCATCAAGTTTTAGTTCAGTTCCCTTCGCAAGTTTCCAGACACCATAGCCTTCCATGAGCGTCTGCATCTTGAATTTCCAGTTAATGAAGTTTGAGCCATCTAACTTGTTGGCTTTGTTGAGGTAGGTCTCTGCCAGCGGATTCACTGTCGCTGCAAGATATTCTCTACAAGTGAATCACCAATGATATGCTACTTTCCGTCGAGTTTTCTCCTGTGCTGAGGAGTTCATCGCTCTGCCTTCGGATCCACTGATCCAACTCTACTTTGTTCTCAACTTAAATCATGCATGCATCCACCTTTAAATCATAACATGCATCCATGCATGCACCTTTAAATCATAACCCCCACTTTTAAACATCCACCTCACAATTTCTTACCCACTTTAATAAACTTTATAGTCCACTTTATAAAGTTTTATATCTCAAAAAACAAAACAAAAAATATCCACTTTACTATTTATAAAGCAATTTATAAACATCCACCTTTTAAATAATTTAAATGATAATATTTTAAATCGTGGCATCCACTAATCTTTGTGTATTAAAATAAAAGCTGTGCATTAAGCCACCATAGGCCACCGTGAAGGAAATCGTGAAAGCAAAGGTGGAAATTGTGAAAGCAGAAGGTGCTTATGCTTCCCTAGAAATCATGATAGCAGAGTTGAAGATTGCCTCCGCATGCACTCCGACTGATAGGTGTTTGTGGACAATTCCACGCAAGTTTCAAACAGATGGATTTTCTCACGCCGATTCAGCAAATGAGGACTCTTCCACGCAATGGTGTGCAACTTAGCAATAAAAAAACAAATTGGAGTGGCTCTCTCAATAACCCATGTGTCCTCTTTTTATCCAGCTTGCGTAGACAAAAAACGTTTTCGCACCTGACCTTGCTGTAGATTGCGGGGAGTTCGCACCTCACCCGTTACTTGGTTGTGAAAATCGTGAAGGAAGTTTGCACTTAAATGCACAACAACGTGCGGAAATTTTTGGTTCTGAGCATGCACGAAAGTGTGAGTAATATGCCTCCGCACCCTACCAGAGGAGGGACCTGTGAACCTCGAGAATTTACGCACCTCACTCCCGTGGCTCTGATACCAACTTAAAATATGCGAAACAAACAACACGGTGAGGCTATGCTCACTTCTCTATTGTTCAATGAAGATGGATTACATCCTTATATAGGAAAAGACTCTACTGAGTCGGTTACATGCAAACCAAAGACAACTACTCTCAACTATGAACTGACTCTTAACACGCCTACAATTGACTCTCACAACTGAAGCTTATAAATGGTGCTTACAACTAACACTTACTCCATTATTTCCAAGTCACCTTCCACTGGCCAGGTGCAAGTGTTCATATAGTCTTCCAAACAATTTAGAAAATTATCAAGTTTAATTATGTTGAACTTGAAAACATGTAGTAGTCTACATAAACTTCCATAGAGTTTTGGTCAGCTCGAGCATTTGGTCGAGTTGAAGTTATCTTTGTGTACTAGTCTATAAGAATTATTTCAGTTCGAGCATTTGGTTGAGTTGAAGTTATCTTTGTGTACTAGTCTACAAGAATTATGTAAAGACTTTCACTCCCTGTAATCATTACAAAGTCTGGACTTGAGTTCGTGTGAGAGTTTGACAGATCTCCCAGAGCTTTTCCATCATCTCCCTTCATTGCAATAACTGAGTCAACGTTATGGTGAGATGTTACAAGGAAAATGGCTGGACAATGTGGTACTAATAATGAAAAAATTAGAGACATTGGACATCGCAGAAATCCAAATGCTAGAGGAGAGATGGGAACAAATTCAAAGGGAAGGCAATCGATCATGGCCTTTCAAAGCGAGAATAGAGCGAATAAGGATACCGTCCATCCACCTGTATTTTCTATTCAGATTATTTTCCAATATACGATGAAAAACATATCCATAGCGAACACTAATGACTACTCACATAACACATCATTTTTTGTTCGGACTAACTTTAAATGTTCTCTTCAAATATGGTCGATTTATCCCATATTTATGATATCAATTTTATTTTCCTACATTACAGTTAACTTTTCTGATACACATTGAAAAAAATGATATCCACAACAGAGAAAAATAGCTACTCAGATAACATATCATCTTTTGTTTGGATTTCAACTTTCTATTTTCCTTTCAAACATGTTTCATCCAGGGTTTCCTCACGGAGTCATCATTTGCCATCAACGGTTTCTTCGTGGACTCATCTTCAAGGGAGAAAATGCTGAAGGAGGTGTCATGGAAACTGGAGTCCCTTCTAACTGATGGAAAAGAAGAGCCAATCCATCTATCCGATTGTCCGTTAAACACTAACAGACTTGCCATGTTTGATGGGCACCCAGATTTTAATAACGAATTCCCCTGGCCTTTTCTTGAGGAGATGATAGATGACATCCCCATTGAAATTAATTATATTGGCAAACATTTTAATAAGTTGTCTAAAAAAATCAATGACAAATTCTAGGCCATGCTCATGATAACTCAGATTCTCTCCTGATGTTTAATAAAGTCGTCTAATTTGATTTGAATCTTCAACAACAATCTATTTTTTTAAAGCGACGCTCTAGAGAGGTGGCAATCCTATTTTCAGATGAGAGCACAGATGGTGGAAGACGGGGAGGGTGGAAAATACCTTTCTTGTTGGACAACTTTTATCAGACTCTAAAATGGAAACATTGAATAAATGTGGAAGATACATCCGATTGAAGTAACTTGCAAATAGATCTCAAAATAGCAATATCAAGCTTTTAAGTGAATTATTTACAGGTCGGAAGGAGGAAATAATGCCCATCGACATGTTTCTTAAGAATTATGGAGTACAACATGTATTCCAAGTTTTGACATTTGTTACTTTAATTTTCTTCAAAATAGAGTTATTATAACAATAAATAGAAACAATTTTCAACAAATATCGACTACCATTTATATTGTTTACAATTGCAGGTTGGAGTCCATGAATTGAAACAAATAAATTATATTATTAGAAATCAGGGAAGCCCAAGTTTGTTATGATATTCGCCTTCACTTGACTGAATTTTATCTTACTCACAAAGACATACTTGATTTGGAAATTATATCAATTCCAATTGTGCAGCCAAGTACACGATTGGATGTAATTGAGCGGTTTTCAAAAGAAGTTCCATGGTTGGTTCTCCGAAATCCATGGACAATAACAAGATCAACGAAACACTTTCTGGTTCAATAGTGTGACTGGGAAAGATCGATAGAATGTTGGGGAGAATCCATGCGATGGTACGAGGCATGGGAGACATCGTATCCTAGTAGAATCCTCATAATAGAACACAAGAGAATAAGGGCGTTTAATCCTATATTGAGTTCGGTGGGTTGGTGGGGAGCAAGTGCTTATCCGTTTACAGATGAGAAAATTGAAGAGTTGATTAATGAAGAATGGAATAAGCCTAGGACAGACCTCCAGTTTCTTCTCAACCATTTGTGTAGTGAAGGTGAGTAATTATTTTTTATTGATTCTTAACTACTTACATGTTTAACATAAATTAAATGGAAAAGTTGATATGTTACTTATCGTTGATATTAATCATGAGTTGTAATTTTTCTTTGTTGTTTCTTTGTCGAAGGTGAAAGAGATAACGCTTCAACGAAAAATTAGGTCTATATGGCGGGAATGCATCCGAAACAATGATGACAGAGTTTACATCATTGATAGAGTTGAGAGAAGATATTTACATCATTTATTTTACAGGATATACAGATGACACTGTCAATGGTCAAGAATCAAATGGTCAAACTATCCCCTAATAAATATATCACAGAACGATGCTATGAGATTTTGGCGTCTTTCCAATTATAAAGAAACGATCGATCATGTGGTTGACAATGCCTCAAATAGAATAAAAAAATTGTTAAACCCCATTTACCATGTAAATCCATGGATGGTCTTAGTGGATGAAAAAGGGAAAATAGTGACATTTGTAGGTGAAGAAATTGTGGAGTTTTTATCCAAAGGCAACAAAGAAGGTAAAACAAAGGGATTGATGCAAGTGTTGATTAAAGGTTCTCAAAAAGAAAGAAATCAAGCATTCTTAGAATTAGATCAGATTACAAAGGACTTAGTGCATGTAGAGTCTAGTTGTTTGTGGTTTGCATGTAACTGACTCAGTAGAGTCTTTTCCTATTTAAGAATGTAATCAGTGTTCATTGAATAATAGAGAAGTGAACGTAGCCTCACCGTGTGTTGTTTGCTTCACATACTTCTAAGTTGGTATCAGAGCCGGATTGGAGATCCGGGAAATCTAGCTCCTGAGGCGAGATCCAAAGCACGAGATCTTGATTTGATTTGAGAAAAATCACCGACGCCCCCCCTACCCAGTGTTAGAGAGCGCCGATGCACTCACACTTTCGAAATTACAATTTTTGGGCTCCTCGCGCTCCCTCTGCATGCATTCAAGAGCGCTTAGCACCGACACACTCACACTTTCGAAATTATGATTTTCGGGCTCCTCGCACTCCCTCTGCATGCATTCAAGAGTGCTTAGTGCCAACACACCCCCTTCACACGCACAGAGCGTTGTCAAGTCTCACCAGCGCTCCCATCTCCGTTGACCAGAAGCGCGAGCGCTCCCAATCTTTCCTCCAAGAAGCGCTGACGTATTTGTTTTTGCTAATGCGTGAGTTAAAGTTTGGAATGCGTGAGCTTTGGTAGCATAAAGGTGGAGTTTTTAAAGTATATTAAAGTGAGGTGGAGTTTTTAGAATAAGCGTGAGGTATACTTTGTTTTTATTAAAGTGAAGTTTTCTTATGATTATTATTAAAGATCATAAAGGTGGAGTTTTTGTTATTAAAGGTGGATGTATGTGTGAGGTTTAAACTTTATGCGGGATATTAAAGTTTAAAAAAGGTGGATATTTTGGATATTAAGGTGCATGCATGATTTAAAGGTTGATATATGCATGTGAGGTGGTGTTATGATTTAAAAGTGGCTGCATGCATGATTTAAGATGAGAACATAGGTAGATTTGGATCAGTGTATCTGAAGGCAGAGCGACAAACTGCTCAACACAGGAAAAAACTCGACAAAAAGTTGCACTGGTGATTTACTTGCAGAGACTAAATTGGAGCGATGGCGAATCCTCTGGCGGAGACCTACCTCAACGAAGCCAACAAGTTAGATGGCTCGAACTTCATTAATTGGAAATTCAAGATGCAGACTCTCATGGAAGGCTATGGTGTCTGGAACATTGCGAAGGGAACTGAACTGAAACCCGATGCGGCTGCCGGTGCGACAACAACACAGACCCAAGATTAGGAGAAGCGCGAAAACAAGGCAAATGTATTTTTGCGCATGTCATGTAAAGATAGCATAATTCCACATATTAGAGAAGCTACAACTTTTGCTGCAACATGGACAACGCTTAAAACATTGTATGAAACTAGCAACACAAATCGTATTTTGTTTATGAAAACTAAATTGCTAGGCATTAAGATGGATGGAAATGAATCGATTAGTTCATTTTTGGGTTGTATTAAAGAGGTGAAAGACAAGCTATTAAATATAGGGGAAACTGTTTCCAACACTAACCTAGTCACTATTACGTTAAATGGTATGCTAGAAGATGATCATATGTTCGTAAAAGGTCTCGCAGCAAGGGAGAAACCTCCTACGTTTGAAGAACTGACAGGTATTTTGCTGCAAGAGGAAGAGAGGCGCGAGAATCTCAAAATAAATATTTGGCACTATGGTCAAATAAGAGATCTAGGAGAGGGAGATCAGGAGAAAGAGGCAGAGGAGGCAGTTCATGGCAGAGAGGCAGTTCATGGTAGAGAGACAATTCATCACAAAGAAGACAATCTCCAAATCAAGGTATGCAATCTAACAAGAATGAGTCAAAGAGTTGTTTTTATTGTGGTCGACCTGGACATATTGTTAAAGTCTATCATAAGAAAAAGAGTGATGAGGCTAGGAACAAACCTAGAACACATTCAGGTCATTATGCAGAAAAATCGTCAAATCAAGATCTCAGATTATTTATTGCTAGTGATGATATTGATGAACCCCCGAATTTTGATTCATGGGATCTTAGGCTGTTTGTGTCTAACACTGCTTTATGTGCTGAAACATATGATTATGATCCCTGGTTTGTGGATTCCGGAGCATCAGTACATATGACATGCAATAAGATTTGGTATGTTAATTTTAAAGAAACACAGAATGACACCATCATATATCTTGGTGATGACCGCACTCATCAGATCAAGGGATATGGAGACATTCCCGAATGGTACAGTTCGTCACATTCACAATGTTGTTTATGTGCCAGGAATAAAGAAAAAAATGATCTCTGTGTCCACCATTACAGATCAGGACTTGAAGGTTGAGTTCTTCAAAGACTATTGCATAGTTAAGGATCTGTTGGACCATTTCAAAATTGTTGCAACGAGAGTCAGAGCAGGAGGCCTATACAAACTTGATGTTACCAACAAAGTACATCACACACTGACTTCTGCAACTATGACAACAAAGATTCTTTGGCATCAAAGGTATGGACACAACAATCATCCTGATTTATTGTTATTACATAAAAAAAATATGGTTGAAGGACTTCCCATGTTAGAGAATGAGAAGGTTGCTTGTGATGGATGTGCATTAGGAAAGATGCACAAAGATGAATTCGCCTCTAATCTTGATAGGAAAAAGAAAGATGTGTTAAATCTTGTGCATACTGATGTTTGTGGGCCTATGCAGACTAGGTCTTTAGGAGGTGCATTTTACTTTCTGTTATTTATTGATGATTGCACGTGATACACATGGGTTTACTTCCTTAGATGAAAAAGTGATGTTTTCGAGTACTTTAAGGAATTCAGAACCATGGTGGAAAAACAGACAGGAAAATCCATCAAAATCCTCCGTTCAGATCAAGGGTGAAAGTATAAATTAGGGGACTTCAACAAATATTGCAAAGATCATGGAATAGTACAATAGTTTATAGTTCCTCACACTCCATAGCAGAACAGAGTCCCTGAAAGGAAAAACAGAACTCTGGTAGAGTGTGCACACAGTATGATGAAAGATAAGAATCTCCCAAATGCATTTTGAGCTGAAGCCATAAATACTGTAGTTTATTTAAAGAATAAAAGTCCAACAAGGTGTTTTGATAATGTTACTCCTTTCGAGGCCTTGTATGGTTCCAAACCTGCAGTTCATAATTTGAAAGTATTTGGGTGTAAGGCTTTTGCTCATATTCCAAAGGAGAATAGGAGGAAATTGGATGCTAAAGCCATTAAATGTATTTTCATTGGGTACTGTTATGAATTTAAAGCATACAAACTGTTTGATCCTACTACTCACAAAGTATTTGCAAGTAGAAATGTACTTTTCCATGAGTAGGAAGGAGGAAATCATGACAACAACAGTCGTGAGGAATGGCAGAGACTTCTTGATGAAGGAGTTAAAGAAGAGCAACAACAACCCACACAACAACAACCATCCCCGCAGCGACAACATCAACAACAACCCACACAACAACAACCATCCCCTCAGCGACAACATCAACAACAACCATCCCCACAACGACAACAACAACAACAAGAAGGACTCAATGATATGGACAATTCAAGCAGTCACAGTTCACCTAGAGGTGAAGACAGATCTTCACAAAGTGGGGAGGAAGATAATCAGTTGAGAAGATCTTCACGACAGATTCGGCTTCCTGAGAGGTATAAAGACTATGTCCTAATGAGTAGCATTTCAAATGTCATAGAACCCATGAGTTTTGATGAATCTAATGAACATGATGAATGACGAAATGCAATGGAGGAAGAATATGAATCTATAATGAAAAACAATACTTGGGAATTGACTGAATTGCCTAAAGATAAGAAGCCCATTGGATGCAAATGGATATACAAACCCAAGTTTAAATCAGATGGTATTATAGATAAATATAAGGCTAGACTGGTGGCAAAGGGGTATTCACAAACATAAGGTATTGATTATGCTAAAACATTTGCACCAGTAGCTAAATTGAATACTATCAGAATGTTAATTGCTTTAGCTACAAAGTACCATTGGAAGCTACACCAGTTAGATGTTAAATCTGCATTTTTGAATTGTGAGTTAAAGGAAGAGGTTTACCTTACTCAACCTAAAGAGTTTGTGGAAAAATGGCAAGAACACTTAGTGTGTAAGTTAAAGAAAACATTGTATGGACTAGAACATGCACCTAGGTCATGGTATGAGAAGATAAATTCTTTCTTTCTTCAATGGGGTTTTATGAGGAGCAAAAGTGATCAAAATATGTATACCAAAGTTGATGAGCAGGGGTATATAGTATTGATTTCCTTATATGTTGATGATTTGATAATTACAGGAAATGCAGAGAAATTAATTGATGAAATCAAGCAAAAGTTGTCAAAAGTATTTGAAATGAAAGATCTTGGTGAGTTACATTACTGCCTAGGTCTTGAAGTTTGGAGAAATGCAGGCCAAACTTTTGTTTGTCAGAATAAGTATATCAGAGAAATACTTAAGAGATTTAAAATGGATCAGTGTAAGTCTTCTACTGTTCCCATGCAACAGAATGTGAAACTTTCTTGTGATGATGGTTTGAAGGAGGTGAATGGCACTGTGTATAGATAGATGGTGGGTAGTTTGAATTATCTCACCACAACCAGACCTGATATTTCATATTCTGTGAGTGTGTTAAGTCAGTTTATGGCGAAACCTCATGAAAGCCATTAGAATGTAGGAAAGACAATACTCAGGTATCTAAAATAAACACTTGATTATGCTATTAAATATACTGATGCATCTGAAATTGAGTTGACAGGTTACTCAGATTCTGATTGGGTTGGCAATCTGGATGATCGAAGATCAACCACTAGATATGCGTTTGGCATTGGATCCGGGGTTGTTTCATGGAGCAGTAAAAAACAACCTACTGTATCTTTGTCTTCTACTGAAGCAGAATATAAAGCCTTGTGTGCAGCAACTTGTGAAGTTGTTTGGTTAAGAAGACTTCTTCAAGATGTTGAAGAAGAACGAAATGAACCTACGATGATCAAATGTGATAATCAAAATTCAATCAATATTGCGAAGAATTCGATTTTTCATCCAAGGACAAAGCATGTTGAAGCTCAGTTTCATTTTGTTAGAGAAAAGTTGCAGTCAAATGAAATAGCTCTTATGTATTGTAATACTAGTGAAAATGCTGTTGATATTTTCACTAAGCCTCTTGGAAAGATTAAGTTTGAGCTGTTTAGGAAGATGTTAGGTGTAGAAGTCAATCCATTCTCCATTAAGGGGGAGACTTGAAAATAATGGAGTAAGCGCCAGTTCTAAGAGTCGATTCGTAGTTCACTGTCTGTAGAGTCTAGTTGTTTGTGGTTTGCATGTAACTAACTTAGTAGAGTCTTTTCCTATTTAAGAATATAATCAGTCTTCATTGAATAATAGAGAAGTGAGTGTAGTCTCACCGTGTGTTGTTTGCTTCACATATTTCTAAGTATTATCAGTGAGGATGAGGATTCGTTTAGATACTGTTGGTAAAAAATTGTAATGTGTATTGTAAAATTTTCTCATCCAATTTTATAATTATTTTCATATATATATCTTTTTATTAAAATATTTTCAAGCTTTATCATTCTTTTAAATTTTAATGTGTGAATTATTATTACTTTTAAAACCATTTTTTATTAAAATTTATAAAAAATAATTTTATACAATGTTTATCTATTTTATCAAGCAAATTGTAATATTAATTTCCTCCATATACATGGATAATTTCATCTTGTCATATTAATTTCAATTTCTTACCATAATAAAAGAAATCTTTTTGATACTTTTGTTAGTTTGGAGACAATAATCCTTGTAATATTAATTTCTTCCATGTTTATGGATAATTTCATTTTGCAATATTAATTTCAATTTCTTACAATGATAAAAGTGTTAATGAAATCTTTTTGACAATTTTGTGAGTTTGGAGACATCAATCTTTGTAATATTAATATCTTCCATGTATATGGAAAATTTCATCTTGCAATATTAATTTCAATTTCTTACTATGATAAAAATATTAATGAAATCTTTTTGATAATTTTGTAAGTTTGGAGACATTGATCTTTGGTTAACTTGGAAAAGACTTTACAAAAGTGTAGAGATGAATTTAAACTCTCATAAGTGCAAAATGGAAGGATAATTTGATAATTTCTAAGGCACAGGGAAAGATTAAGATAAGCTATAAAATAACAAAATTGGTCAAAGGATTTTCCTTGGGTGATGTGATTCGTGAAAACGATGAACGCTGTTCTCCCTTACCAAATTCAAGAAATAGGAAGTTTTCACAATCCATTTGAATGGTCAAAGGAATTTGAACATGTCTTTCTAAAACTGAAACATTGATTAATTTATCTCAATATTAGAAGAGGCTTTGATGAAATCTTTTCTTTTTCTACTTATAGTAATGCATCATAATTTATTTATAGTTATTTAGATAAACCACAACTATTAAATAAAGTTATGACTTATTACCATGAACTTTGATGGGTAAGTTAAATATTATATTATTTGGTGAGTATACAAAGTTAATAGAGTTGATGGATACAATTGAAGGTTTTAAAAAATGATTCACTTAGTAAAAATCCATAATCGATTCACATTGATCCACGTCTGCTATCTATGGACCTCCAGACTCTATCTCCTTAGTTACCTCTAGGCTAGGGGGTAACAAGTAGTAATGAACTTGTATAAACAAGTAACAAGAAGAATTAAAAGAAATGTTGACCAAGCAAAGAACATAACATAAAAACACGTTGCAAAGAGAAGAAACATTACATAATATAATCACATCCAGAAGACAGGAGAAAATTGAAAGAGAGGAAGTAAATAGTGAAAACATGGATAGCTTCAATAGAATAGTGGAAACACTGGAGCAAACACACTGAAACTTTTCACCAATCTCAAGTAAAGAAGTACCAAGGATATCTCTATTAAGAAATACAAGCAACCCAAGGTTTCAAGATTTAAATTATCAAAAAAATTAAAAAGTTATATGAAATTGATGGAAAACACAATGATGTAAAGGAACTTAACAAAGACCCTAAAAGTATTCATAAAAATGAAGAAATTGACATCAACCCCCCGGTACAAGAAATAGTGGATGAGGCCTTTGAAGAAACTATGAAACCTCTCATATAAGAAAATGAATACATGCAGAGTATTGTCACTAGATGGTTTAGAAAAAAGAAAAAAAAACTCACTTTTACTCCAAATGATTTAAGCTCCCACCGACAACAATATTTTTACCTTGTATTCCCATTTCTAGAGTTAAGTTGAAATTGGTGGAAACAGAATTTACAAAGAATCATAAAAAAAAACGCTTGAAAATAATTGACTCATTAAAAACCTGGGACAACAATATTTTTACCTTGTATTCCCATTTCTAGAGTTAAGTTGAAATTGGTGGAAACAGAGTTTACAAAGAATCATAAAAAAAAACGCTTGAAAATAATTGACTCATTAAAAACCAAGAGGAGACATCGATTTACAATTCTAGAAAATATAAAATGTCTCAATGTAATGAAAAAAAACATACAAAGAACAGTGCAATGAAACAATTAGAAGGTTATTGGAATTGCAGCTCAATTTGAAGAATGTTAAAGAGACAACAGATGTGGAGGAAAACACTGCTATTTTCTCATCTAAAGCTAAGATTGATCAAGTGGTCAGAACACTAGAGTCACTAATAAAGGAAGGGAAGACTACCCAACTAGATGACTACCACGTTGGTATTGAATTCGTGTTGGCATTTCTGTCGTCCAATCATGGGATGCAACTCTTAGTGTTTCATATTATAAGCACATTTGCAACAAAGAATGAGGAATGCAATGCTAAATTAATTGGCTCCCCCAGTGTTCTTCCTCAATCCACGATCATGCATTTAAAGCCAGGTATTCTTGAAGGATCAATAGCTATAGAATTTATCGAAGCAATATGATGGCTTTATGGACATTATCTGGGACATGCATACATATTATTCATCGGACATCATTTTTCATGTCTTTTATAAAGTCATCTCTAGTGTTTGCTGTCGAATTTAACATAGAGCTAAAATAAAATAAATTAACTGTTGTTATACTAAAAAATCCAAGTTCGTTATGACAGGGATTCCAATTACAAAAGAGTATCCATTAAATATGATTCAAGCATTGCAGTCTTCCACTACACTGCTGGAAGAATATCATTCCTGAAAAATTAAGATTAAAAACTTCAACAATAGTAATGTTATCGGACAAGTTTACAATCGTGTGGTTCTCCTGCTAGGAAAAAGGACAACCAGGCCATCGTATATCTTCAATACCTTCGCTTCTTATATTTCCATGGACAAAAACTTTGGGCTCAGTTAACTGTAAACAAGAAACGTAACAATTAGGAGCTAAACTGTTGTGGCAACAAAACGCCTAATACAATTTGGACTTTAAACTTCACCAAATATCATGATGAAAAACAACGGCTAAGCAAAAATAACATACCAGGCGAACAGGTGGGAAGGAGAGTTGAACAACTAGCCTAGAAAATCCAGAGATGGCCAATAAGCATTTAAAGCCAGGTATTCTTGAACGTTCACTGCTCCAGAAGCAAAAATTAACATTCCAGAAGCAAAAATTAACATAAACCGCAGAGTTAAAAAAGAAAGGAAGAAATAATCATAGATTAATTATATTAATGTCCATTAGTGTCCAAAAGCAGCTAATGGGACAGTGAGATACATCTGAAAAATAGCTGAAAAAATAAAACTCACATGTGAACAAGATTAGCATAATGACAGGTGTTAGAATTCAAAGGATTTGATATAATCTTATCCCTGGTTTGTGCGGACAGAAAAATCATATAAAATATTCTCAATATAATCCCAGGTAGTGTTCATATGGACAAGTAATATATAACTATGAATTGGAGTTAAATCTTATCTCCTAGTACTTACAAAGCGCATGAACAAAGATTGAAATCAATTAGTACTTCTTGAGCAACATATCCTCCATAAAGATCTAATTTGTTGATTGACTAAAATCCAGCTTAAATCTTGGGACTTGATTCTTTCTTTCCATACAACTCCACACCTTTATACTCACCTCTTTTGTATGCCAAATACCCATTGTTAAGCATTTCTTCTATAGGAGAGTTGGCCTGTATCTTTTCATATAGTTTTTTCATTTCAGAGCAGAAGAGATGTGCATCAGAACTCCATCTCTAGTCCTTCCAAATACGATCTCTCACTTCTAGCTACATCTTAAAAGGATAAGAATCTGGAAAGGATAGTTTTGCCACAGTTACATGACACTCAGATGGATTTACATTTTTCCAATACAACCAAGAACACCTCTCCTTGTTCCCGCTGTGTGTTGAACCCTCTTCTAGAGAGACCTTTTTCATAGAATTTGAAAAGTATCATAGCTTTCCTTGAAGTGGGGTAGGTTGAGATAGATCTTGCAGCCAAATACTAGTCATTTTTTGGACCCTTAAAGTTCCACTAAAAGTCCATGGAGACAATAATAGGCCAAGTATTCTAGATTTTTGTGACTGCTGGGAATCCTAGAAATTTGAAGGAACTATCCTCCATTCATGTCATAGAACCCAAAAGGTTGTTTGCGCAGTAGTGGTTCTCTATATATAGCACCAACTAACATTTGTTATAGGGCCTCTCCACTCATAACTCTTACCACCCATTTTTCTCCCAATTTCACCTTGAGTGCAGATATATTTCAGGCCAAGGTCTTCTTGTTCCTTTAGGAGGGTGAAAACATCCCCAGCTACTAGATGTACTTTGTAGTTGATACAGTTTTCCATGTTCCATATTTCTTAAATGCAATGAACACTATTGATCCATTGAAGACGTGATGGGGAGAATGTGCCCTTTTGTCATACCCCATATATTATTATTATTTAATTAAATAAAAAATAATAATAAAGAAGTGTAATCATTATCTTAAAGAGATCATCCCCATATTATTATTAAATACATAAATAAATAATAATTATTATTATTCTAAAGGGATCATCTCCATTTTATTATTATTAAATGAATAAATAAATAAGTAAATAATAATAAGTATAATAAGTACTTAAAAATAAATAATTGGGGTAATAAAATAAAATGGTAAAATAAGTAAGGTAATCTATGGAAAAACCCTAAAAATATAATAAAGAATTCAAGTGGATCCTAGGGATCGAGTTCTTGGATTCTATATAAGGAGGGGAAAGAAGGAGAAAATGATATCTCTCTTTTGGCTGGTCTATGGAGAGGACAAGGCTAAAGAATTGTTGGCATAGTAGTCGATTGAGGGCTCGAGGGTGACTTATAAGCCTCAAGGACTTCTGCTCTAGTATGGGCATGACTGTGAACAGTGACAAAACAAAGGTTATGATAATTAAATCCAAAAGGATCACCTACGATACTTTTGTATATGACAACAATAGCTTGGAGGAAGTGCCTTCATACAAATATCTTGGAATCAATATTCACCACAAGCGCGATTGGAACTATAGCTTTGAGAAAAGAATAAATGGAGGGTGGAAAGCTTATTATGGGCTTGAAAACAATCGTAAATCAGCAGACCTTTGGATTTGAGATAAAAAAAAACTCCTCTTTCACACCCTCGTCACTCCAGTTATCTTATATGGATGTGAAGTTTGGGGTTGCAGTATCTCTAGAGAATCCTGGAGAGAGATAGAACAGATCCAAAATAATCTTATAAGTTATAATCTCAAAATTAAGGGCAATACACCCTATCATATCCTTCTCATAGAAGCAAGTCTTTCCCCTATTGAGAGCAATGTTATGATTAGATACCTAACTTACAAGAACAAGATAAACAACATGGGTGGCCAAAAGTCAGTTCAAACAAGGTTTTATAAGAGATGTGGTCAAGAGCAGATAAAAAACATGGCTCCAATACCAATGAAATGAACAATGTTCATTTATTGTAGAAACACCCTATTGACCACCTATTCAACTAGGGGATCAACTCCATGTACCATGAAGATATGCACCTAATAGTGCTACCAAGTTGAAGACTTGTTGGTTCTACAAGACAGTTTTGGCCTTCAACATTTTGTTGTATTTGGAATTTCCGCTCCCCTGCGTGGGATAATAATGTAATAGGTCTACATGGATCATAGTTTAAGTCAGTTTTTTAGGACTTTTTCATTAGAGGAGTCCCTTTCATTGAGTGTTTTTTCTTCTCAGTTTATTAATTTGGCCTAACCAGCCTTATTAATTTCCCTTGAGTTTTTCACTCCCACAATAATTTCTCCAAAGTAGTGAAAGGCGTTCTCATGGTCGAGCCTGTTATCGCACGGTTTGTAGGAAAGGTTAAAATAGCTCGAGTCAAGGGTAGAAACCGGCGTAACAAGAGCTTCCCCACCCACTGTCACCTCGATGGGGGGCTCTTTCTATTTAGGAGGGCTAGTCCAAGGGAGACGTCCCTAAAGTAATCTAGGTTTACGAAGGGCTAAGGATAATGGATCGAGACAATAGGTTCCCTTCCACAGATTACAGCCAAGTATGAGATAGTCAAGAAAGGTCTTCCACTGATGATGCACCTGTTTGCGAGACAAGACAAGAAAACTAGAATACGTGCTTGCAGTGGGTTAGT
>SNQJ01S0000981.1:11322-26237 GCA_010110895.2 Picea sitchensis
CATTATGGGATGATACGAGTGAGGTGTGAGGACTAGAGGAGGGGAGATTAGGAAAATTACCAATATTAGAGGGTATAAATCGATCTTGAGGAGAACGACTTTGAGGTATCACTTTATGTTCCACGTACAAGGCTCTAAGAAAATCCTTTTCCAAGGAAGCACTTTCGAACAAATCTACTTCATGATGGATGCTTAGTAATAAGACATAATTGAACTTGACAATCAATACATCTTTCGGATCGGTGATGTGGAGTTGGATGCGCAGTTTGTAGACGATGTCGATGTATCCCTGGACAAACTAATTGGAAATTGTTTAGAGATACAACCATCCGGTGAGGAGGTTGTGGTGATAACCTAGTGGGTAGAAGTGCTTAGTGTCCCATCATGTCTGCGCAATTCCCTCAAGTTGTAGACCGACGATCTGAAGCTTCATGTCTTATGTCATATGAAGACATGTATACAAGTATTTGGAATGACTGTGAAGCAAAGAGTCGACATTCTCTCTATTCATTTGTCCCAAAAATTATTTGGAAGCGCGTATCGAATTGCATGGGTGTTGGAGCTATGCATTATTACAGACGTATCAACTCTTGGAGAGCCATCATTAAATACTGAATTAGAGTTGTGCTTGTAGATGAAAAATACTCAGTAGATGAATCTCTTTGTAGTGGAATAATTTTCATTCACCACGAATGACAGTCTGGATGTTGCGCTTAGAATCACTAAACTCCCGAGCACACTAAAAAGGCACCTGGTATCCTGAAGAGTGCGTGTGGAGAATGGTGAAATATGAATGTGCTGGAACCCCTGAGGAGGGTGCATTGAAATTCTTGACAGGGACATTTGGCTCAAAAAAAAAATGTTGGATGACCTCTCTTATGAATTCCATGGTTGAGCATAAGTTGGCTTTGATCTAAGCTCTAATACCAATTGATCTGAAATTCAACCTGCAAATGAACACACAAAAATACAGATATGAAACTAAACTGCAGAGAGAAAAACAAGAGACGTGAGTTTTAGAAAATGACCATCGATTCCATTGAATGAGAGAGGGAAGAATTCTATAAGAAAGGTTCATGTTTCCTTCTCGTTATTAGTTGTTTACAATGGAAGTTACTAAAGAAAACTAAAGACTTGGAGTAGAAAATCACGAAAATGAACTAAATGACTACAATGGAAATAATTGAAGTAAACTAAAGGCTTGCAGGAGAAATTGCTGAAAAAAACTACATGAGTACAATAGACATTTTTGAAGCGAACTTCCACAGTAATTATGGAGCGCCCCCTCATCCTGAGTGGCCAAGGAAGTGGTGCACACTTTCTGGTGTACCACATAACATTTTCTTTAAGAAAAAATTACATTATATAAAACATTGTGCCAACAAAAACAACCATATACAAATGATCTGTTAGAAGATTTTGGATTATATCCAATATTTCTTCTACTCCTCATATACTATGAAACATACATATCAACTTTAGGAAATCCCACATTTTATGACAGTAAAATTTCTTAACAAATTGTCCTAATAAAAAAACAATTTTGAAGTACATCAAATGCCAATTGATTCATATTCTAGGACCTCCTGCGCTCCACTTTGGAGTGGAGATTCTTCTTCTACTTACATTGGTGCACCCCTTGACCTTCCTATGTATTTCCATGATGAGAAGCAACTGACACTTGGTTGTTTGGTTGATGGAAATTGACTGAGTATGTTGTGGTCTGACAAGAGTATATTGTGGCCCGACAAATGATCTCAGAAACTTGCATTCTGCTTCCAAACTTTCAATGCCTTGGATGAAGGATCGTTATAGATTTCCCACTTTTACAGATAACCAGTGAAGGGAAGAATGTTTTGATTAAGATATTTCCTTATGAAGATGCATGATATATTTAATTTCCCTACAAGAAGGTTTCATTTTGAAACCAAACAAGACACCACTATAACCAATGTAACTAAGCCCCAAGCCACAAACTTCTTGTCCAGGATTTAAAACAGTTGTGCAAGTATGACTTCCATGAATGCCATGCCCATAAAAACACCCATTACCATAAAACAAAACTAGAGAGCATAAGATACCTAGAGCTATTAAACCACCCACAATAGATTAACTCACCTTCCAAGTTATAAAGAATACCACATCCAAAGACATTAAACCTAATGAGCAAGAAAAGTCTGCAAGTTTAGAACTCAACACAACAAATTCCCAAAATCTATAGAAAGAGAAATTGAAAAAAAGAGAAAAGTTGTATTTTATATATAACATTTTGTTCACTACTTAAACATAAATGATTGGGCAATACATGGGCGCGGCAATATATATAAGCGCTCAACTTTCTCTCTATTTCCTATCTACAACCAAAGTATGTAGTAGCTTTGAGCTTTAGCAGTGAAGGGTTTGTTTTGGGTTTTTTCAGGCCGTCTGTAGTGTTGTATTAGGCTGCAATGGGTCTTTCATACTGTTCGGCCTATAAGAGAGAGAAACATGGGTGACACAAGATTCCGAGCAACTTGTTTTGGGTTTTTTCAGGCCGTCTGTAGTGTTGTATTAGGCTGCAACGGGTCTTTCATACTGTTCGGCCTATAAGAGAGAGAAACATGGGTGACACAAGAATCCGTTTAACAGGATATGAGAGAGAAAGCGACTGGCCCAGCTCCGCACCAGCCAAGCGGCCTCGCAATGAATACGAATATGACTATAGTCGTGATCGTTCGTTTTCTGGTGTTTATGTTAATCCTATGGAAGACCTCAGGCTTGCTGAGAGAGGCCGTGACAGAGTAGGGGGTCGCTTATTGGAAGATCATGTTCATGCTCCTGCTCCTCCTTTTCTTGATCATCAAAGCTTTGTTCAGCGGAATGGACTGCTTTCTTCTCCGAGTGAGTTAACTGTAGGTGAGGGATTSAATTTCAGGTCTGATAGCCACAGACTCGACCCTTTAATTGGGAGGAGGCAGCTGGTGGATGATGACCATCGTCTACCAGCAGATGCATCGAACACATTGTTTGTTGAGGGTGTTCCAAGTAATTGCACTAGTAGAGAAGCAGCTCACATATTTCGCCCTTTCCGCGGTTTCAAAGAAATGAGGCTCGTCAGTAAGTCCAAGGAAGCGGTTTCAAAGAAGGAGGCTCATATATGGTTCCAATATTATATCTTATTGAGTCATAAATGCAATAATGAATAGTTCCAAGATGGTTGATGATGCTCTTTTCTCCATGGCATAGCTCATTCATGAAATATAGTTTTGGAAATTCAAGTTATTGATCATATCGGTCGATTTGCAATAAGAGGAAAATACTACAGATTGGTAAATAATTGATATCTCCCAAAATACTATCTTGATTGTTGATATTTATGTGGAGATGTCAATTCCGAGACGACGATGCCTCATGCCAAAAATCTCGAAGATGCAATTCATGGATCTTCTAATATGTATTTGTTACAAGTGTAACAATCAACAAACTAATCCATTTTTTTAAAGATAAATGAAAATATATTTTTTTCTAAAATTTGATCAAGAATTCAAGTGAAATACTAAAAAAAAAAATACAAATGAAAAACACCTTGATCTTATATGCAACATATGAGCATTAAAATTAACTAACACATTACCTTGATCTTATATGCAACATATGAGCATTAAAATTAACTAACACATTATTATGGATAAGTAAAAAGAGATTAAAAATAAGGAATTAATCTTTTGACTCATCAACAACCTTTTCAACTCATGGATTCGATCCATGGAAACTATTTCAAAATTCAAACTTTTCAACTCATTTACAATCATCACAACTTTTTCAAAAGTTGAATTATTCAACTCTTCTATGGCCTTCATATATTTTTTAATCTTCTAAATTTTCAACTCATCCATAGCCATTGGATATTTCACAAAATTTTAATATTTTGGACTTGTTTATAGCGATCGAAAATTTCACAAGTTTTGATATTTAAAAATTTCTCACAAGAATTGAAAACTTTTCAAAATTTGAACTTTTCTTATATGCCAACAATCATTGGGGAAACATTAAACTTTGATCTTTGTAATATTTCATGGATATTATGGTTTAACTTAGTTTTCAAAATTTGAACTTTTCTTATATGCCAACAATCATTGGGGAAACATTAAATTTTGATCTTTGTAATATTTCATGGATATTATGGTTTAACTTTTGTTCTTCAAATTTTTTTAAGTAGGCCCTCAATTATAAGTGATTTTCTAAAAAAATATTTTTTCAAAAATCACAAGCTAAAGATCGAATGATCTTCCAAGAAATTAAGGCCCACAATCTTACACTTATACATTTCTATAATAGATTTAATATCATAATATTAGTATGAATTTTAACCATATTGCTAATAATTTAAATTTATTCAATAATCAAATTGGCCATTTTGTCAAACAATTCAAATGAAAATTTGAATTTTCATATGAATAAGTGGTGTTGTAAACAACAATTTTCCCAATTTTTACTTGCCTAGAATTGATGTTTTGACCTTATACCCTTACAATTTCAATGCTGACCTAACATATTTTAGTGCTTAGTGACCTATATAAAGGGAGGAGCTTTTTGGTAAAAAATAAGACCATAATAAAAAATAGTATCATAAATACATAAGCATTCATAGGGGGAGGTCTTTACATGGGGATTTTGGACCTGATTTTGTTATAAAGATTATCATAAATATATAAGGATTCATTGGGGGGGCGCTTACTCGGGGTTTTCGATATTTTGATAAGAACTAAAGGATGGGAGAAATATATTTTGAAATCAATTTAGTAGGGATTTTGGACCTAATTTTATCATAAATACCATCATAAATATATTTAAGGATTCATATGGGGTAAGTGGGTTTTGAATAGTTTGAAACAAGTTTGAGAGGGTTGGGATAAATAAATTTTGATATTAATTCAGTAGAGATTTTGAACCTGATTTTATTATAAAGAACCAAAATGGGAATTCTTAGTGGATATGTTAATTAGTGGAAATCATTATTTATTCCCATTTTTTCAACCATCTTATTTAAATATACAATTTTTCCTATTCCATTGATTTAAATGCTAGTTTGTCATAATCATATTGGATTCACTCCATAAGAAATAAAAAGTCTTAGTGTTAGAATATCTTATGAACATTATCCATTAGCTCATACATATGAACATTTAAATTGATCAAGTTAACATAGTCCTCATTCAATCCTTATGTCAAACAATTTACACACAATTGTGATTTTTACATCAACCATTCACATTCTCAACCCATATTTTCCCATTCTCTTCATTGAAGGCTCTTCAAACGTTTTTATATTACACAGATTATGGCGCGAGATTCACTTCTTATTCACATTTCTGGACATCATACTATGTCTATAGGAATTTTGATTCGATTTGTGGAGGTTTCCATATCTTCCCACATGTCAACACATAAAGAAATTATTCATAGAATAGGCACAGTCTAATGGAAAAATAACAAACAATCACAAGATGAGTTAATATGCCATCATAAATTTGATGAGTCCTTGAAGGCTCCCATCGAAATTCTGTTTGAGACTACCCCACTATTATTAAAACTTTCCAAATCTATTTAACCACCTATTGTAGTATTATTCTTCTATTTTCTTCCATTTTCACTACAAAATCAAGTCAAAAATTACCTCTGATTATTTCCCTTTTGCCTCAATACATCCATTTTTAACGAATTTTGCAAGATTTATACACTTTGAACCTACAACAGAGTATTCAAATGGAGACTAAGGTATATCTAAACATTTTACCTTAGGATCTTATGATTCACTCATAGGCATGGATTGGCTTCATAAATTGTCATGATCACACTTTTAATTGTTTAGATGATTCTAGAAAAAGTAGAACAACAAAAAGAATACCACGAGGAGTGTCATTAAAACAAATATCTGTACTACAAATGAAAATAAATGCAAGAAAGGTTTTTGAGACTTATGTTGTGCATGTATATGAAAATGTTGAGAAAATGAACAAAAGGTTTGTTGAGTGAAGATCCATTACTGAAAGAGTTTCAAGATGTATTCCCAAAATAAATTCCAATATTAAATCCTAAATGGGAAATATATTTTACCATAAACTTAGTACCTGTATCTGCATCGATGTCTAAATGACCTTACAAAATGAGTACCACATATTTTATTGAAATTAAGATACGACTTCAAGAGATGATGATAAGTAGTATATCAAGTATACCAGACCAAGTGTGTCTCCATGGGGAGCACCAGTATTGTTTTTCAAAAAGAAAAATGAAACCTTCAGATTTTGTATTGACTACAAGAAAGATGCTTAGCTTTCCTAAGTGATGATGATTTTGAGATAAAAAATATTAAAGGAACAAAAAACAAGATAGGGGATGCACTCAGCTGAAAACTAAATGAAATTTTCATCAGTAACATACAAATTGATTTGAAATAGAGAATTGAATCAGCTGTAGAAAATGATGAAATTTATAGGAAATTACAAGAAAAAATTTAGAAAAATAAATTAGTTGAGGAAGAATCCAAATTTAGATGCAATCGATATGGTTTAGTACAACATAAAAACAAAAGTTATGTTCCAAACGAATAATAATTAAAGAAATTAATATTGGCTAAAGTACATAAGAAACCCTAGTCAAGTCACTCATGTTACCAAAAGACTACAACAACTTTGAAGAAATAATATTTTTGTCCTGGAATGACAGAAAAAGTAATTGAATATATTGTGAGGGGTATTGAGTGCCAGAAAGTTAAAGCTGAGCACCATCACCTAGTTGGATTGTTCCATCTAATACCCATTTGTAACGTACTCATGGATATGGGTTATAGATTAATGACTTACACTAAGCAGTTAATCCTGAAAATAATATCTAGTTTTTACTTTGCTGGACTATCCATCCTAAAAGTCTGTAGGAGATTTAAAGTCCAACAAAAAAACTTCTTGTTATTATCCATTAAATTAAATCATAGATTTTTTCATTATATTAGTTCATAACCTAATTTAATATGAGAAAACCATGCCATTGTAATTAGAGTCATACATTTGATTGCATTGTTAAAATACTAACTATGACTGTTATTATCCAAAGAATAGATAACACGGTTACACATACCCATACTATCCATATTTCATTAGTGTCATCACTATATTATAAAAACATGCAAGTGAATAAATTTATAGCAACAAGGGTATAACCCTAGAGGACTAGAAGACATAACTATCAAAGTCTAAAACTATGCTAGGGGTAATTATCATATCCATGTAATGTACCAAATTTCCCAATTTTTTTTTTTTTAGGAACATTAAAACTCCTTGACTCTTCAATATTTGTTCAAACATAACTTTATTATATGCAAAGTAGTTTTATCGTCGCTACTGGATTTGAAAACTTGTGCTTATTTTGTACTTAATACAAATGTGACTAGGGCTATCATAGCCCTTATAATATCTACCTCTCTGTGTTAAATTATGTTATGCCAAAGTCACATTGCGCAATAATCTAAAGATTATTGACTATCTCATAGTCTACCCATAACCATTAATGTTTATCCATTTTGACATGCATTCACATAGTTTACTATGTACTATCATATGGATATCATAGTGATGACATTATCCATGTCCAAAGGTATATATATAAATATTTTATTACATAAACTATCATAACCTTACTCTATCTATACCCACATACTTATGATAATATACAACACTATATAATATATGGATTCTATGTATAACTCGATCCATAGCATAAATATTTCGTTTAACATATATGTCACTAAACTTATCTATAGGATAAATATATTGTTTAACATATATAGCAATAATGATATTCACTATATTGCATAAGCGTTTAATACACATGCTACTATCGTGACACAACTAACGATATAGTTATCTATCAATATTGTTAGCATACATGGCACTACACGGTTGACATAACGTTAGAAACCTCTCAACGATGCCTGCCGTTAATCCCGAGTTTTAACATTTTGGGAACCATACAGAGTATGCCCTTAACCTAAAGTGGCGAGTGTAACCATTACACATAGTTCGTAACCCTAACTGGATGGCATCATGACTCAAACAATAAATTTGTTTGTAAACTGTTTAATAGAGGATGTGAGTCTGACATTTGAACCTTGGCTAAACCATTTAATGGTGACATGAACTGTACCTTCCTGGGAAATAACACTTGGCCACCACGTCCATTGTAACCCTACCACCTCCATAGTTTCACATGGAAAAATACTGTCTCATAACCATTGCATTACTCCTCTAACGAGGCCCGAGGTAATTCTCATTGTAACAATTCTTCTCTGCACGAAGAAAGTTTTTTCTCTACAAGCTACCCTTTCCCCACTCTGCATAGCCGGTGAAAATGGAAGCCTGACTCTAAATAAATGCAAAGGGAGGAGGCCACATGACACTCGTTCCTCCACTACGCAAGGTATGTAATACTTCACTGCCCTTGTACTCTGTAACTTAGGCATAATGCTTAGTTTGGTAATTGAATTAGTTTATCGCTTCTGTAAATGTTTTCCTCCCGACTGGTTCTTCTAGGTTTTACAATTCTGAGGACTGGGGTTAGACTGCTCCCAGGATGATTGATTCTCTGCTAATATTCGTGGCTTACGGTGCTCTTGTAGTAATAAACATTTTACCAGTTATATTTTTGTATTCTTTCGCATCCTCCTATGTCCACTGTTTTTGCAATTCTAACCCTACCATTTACCCACATTTATTTCCATTTGTTCTCTGTGGAAACATCCGTAAATTTACACCCTGTGTGAGATATACTAACTCTGTAATTCGTAAATAAGTTATGGAATTTATGTGTTAGCATTCCAAGGTGTACTAGGTACTCGTAAGCATATCTGTAAAGGGTTTAAACCCATGTATTTTCGTGCTCTTTTTTTTTTTGCGTTACCCCTCCGTGGGTATCGTTCTTTCTCAGTGAAAATCTATGTATATATACATATCAAATTAATCCTTTAAGGATTTCCTGGATGTGCACTGTGTATTTTTCAAAACCACTTGGTGGAAATCGTAGTTACCCTATGCGTATAAGTGTAAAAAAATAGATCTTTTGTGTGTTATTCCTAATTCTCACCCTGTGAACATGTTAAAGGTTAACCCTATGCTCACGATTTACCATCTGGGTTCCCTAATACAACATCTACATGGTAAGCATTAATCCTCTGTTTTGTAATTTTCCCTCGGTACTTGTGCAATGATAAATGTATCAGCAAGTTTTTACTCTTTGGTTGCATAATTTATCATCTTTGTTTTATATATCATAGGTATATGTGAATCCAGCAACATCAACCCTCTGTTCATGGAGTTTCATTCTATATTTCCTATAGTGAACCTATATCGGTCACCATTGATCCTCTGTTGTGTAGATTTCACTCTGTGTTTTATATACATATCAATTCATAATTTAATTACGGATTATACATAGCAACAGGTTAGACATCATTTGTATTCTATGTATGTCCTTTGCATTTCAATTGATTTCCTTTATGGGAAAATCATGATTTCAGTGCAAAAGTATAACTAGTAATTCCATTCTCTATACATGTAAATTGATATTGATTCATATGGGAATTCATAGATGCGCCCTATGAGATTATTCGATTTGAATCCTTTTATATCCTAAGTAATTTATACTGCGTCCTGCAAATCATGACTTAGGCTCTATACATACACCAACATTATTTTCATCCCTTGTGGGGATTCACATTCGTGCTCTGTGTAATTACTTTGTCACTGTAAAATTCATAGCTTGTATATTTTATTTATCACTGTATGCTTCATAAATTGTATATTTTCTTTATCAATGTATAAATCATAGCTTGTATTCTGTTCATATAAAAGCATTATAATCATATTACATTAATTAATGATGGGGCCCTGTTTCGTTTTTGCGAGGGTACCCATCAGCTGAATTATGGATCCACTCCTCCCCTTCGTTCATGGATGGATTGTCGAAAAAGCTCCAATGGCGACTTGGTCCTTCATCGAACTCATGATAAGTATTTTTGTATCTCAGTCATTATAAGTAATTTCCATTTAAAAGGATAGTATAGTTTACTAAACCATACTCTTTATTTTTTTGCAGGTTTATACAGTTCAAGGGAAACAAATCAAGGAAAGCCTTCTTGCTAAAAAATGTATTCGAGTTATGATCTTGGTGTTTAAGAAATACTCCTTATATTTTGTCTACCAGTGGTAATGGAGTCCTTGCCTAGGGTACTCCACTGTAATAATTTGAACCCTGGTCTCATGGACACATAAGTTGTTTTGTAATTTATTTTCAATTGAATATACAGGTTGATGAAACCATTTTGAACGAGGTTCAGTTAATGTAACAACTACTGTAACATACATTTGTAAACTATTGAATCACTGTTTTCTATGGTTATCAACATAAGGAATATGTAAATTATATAGAAGAGGATTGTTATTCGTTCCATCTATTTCTTATGGTACTTGTACATATCTGAAATAGTAATTCAACATGTATATATATATATATATATANTACAACCCTATTTCATTAGTAATTAGAACCTACAATAGTTCTACTATTTCTGCCAAGTGAGCACATATATATGTATAAACAATCATCACATAAACCATCTCATTCCTGACAAATACTAATCAACAAAATATTAACAAGAATGCAAATAAATATACATATATGAATCTGATGCTGGGACACAAATGGAACAACCACATTCAACCCAACCGTAGAACAAAACAACCAAGTTTACTTGATCCGTTCACACCCTAGCCTGACCATGAGTCCATAAGGGCGAATTGAAGTGATCCTCCTTTGCTAAAGTCACCTTCCATAGATCAGAAATTCCCTTTCCTCACACTAACATTGTTCATAACAACAAGTAGTTTCTTTTCCCCAACATACTAAGTGGTGTTCTGCCTCCTCCATATGTTGTATTTATATGCATCTTGTGCCTAGGTCTTTCCTTTCCTCCTTGGGAAATTCACATATTTACAAATACATGCTTTTTAGGGGCTTCTAGTGGTCAAATTCCTCATTTTCCACTTGTAAAAATCATCCCTGAGGAAACTCAAATCTATTCCCCACTCATGGAGTCATGGTCAATTGTTTTTAACCTAGCTGTTCCATTTGTCTTAGAGAATTTAATTTATAAAAAGGTTTTTATTTTACATGTGTCACAATCAAAGAAGTTAGTTGGGCAAGTAAATCTTTTCCCAACAATCATAAATAATTAATTACAATAATCAAATTCCAAATTCGTATTTGTTAGAAATGGAAAATAATTTCCAAATCTGAATTTGCCAAAAATGGAGATTTATTCCCAAGTACACTTAGACTTTAATAATCAATTATTTTCGGGGATATTACATCCTCTCCCCCTTAAGTACAACACTGTCCTCAATGTTCATTCCTTTCTCAGAATAAGGTTGGATAATATTTATGCAAATCTTCCTCCAATTGCCAAGTGGCCTCCTTAGGACTAAAGTGCTTCCATTGCACTTTTACCTGGGCAATGGATTTGTTCTGTAGTACTATTTCCTTCCTATCCAGAATGCACAGAGGTTCCACTTGGAACTCTCCTTCTGGTTCCACCTGCACCAAGTTCCAATTAATGATGTGAGTAGTATCATGAATATACTTTTTCAATAAAGAAACATGAAAAACATTATGAACTTTTAAATTTGCAGGAAGTGCAAGTTGATACGCCATGGGTCCGATTCGAGCTAAGATCTTGAAGGGGCAACAAAACCTGGGTTCCAACTTTGAACAATTTCCTAGCTTTATAGAGCTTCTCCTCTCTTTGACTTTCAAATATACATGGTCCCCAATTTGAAATTCGTGGTGTCTCCTTTTTAAATCTGCATAGCTTTTCTGTCTGTCTTGTGCCTCTTTTAAATTCTATTGTACCCTTTTTACCATTTTCTCCATTTCCTGGAGCATTTCTGGTCCCATCATAAGTCTGTCATCTGGATTATCCTAGCTAATCGAAGTTGTGCATTTTCTTCCGTACAATGCTTCGAAGGGACTCATATTAGCTGGTGTCTGATAGCCATTATTGTAAGCAAATTCAACTAAGTGTAGGTACTCCTCCCACTTAGTTGGTTTCTTTCTCACGTACATTCATAACATGTCTTCCACAATCTGATTCGTTTGTTTAGGTTTCCCATCCGTTTGTGGATGGTATCTTGAGCTGAAATTCAGGTTAGTATCCAACCCTGCAAACAATTCCTTCCAAAATGTTGACGTAAATTTGACATCTCTATCCGAAATCACCATTTTAGGAATTCCATGAAATCTAAATATTTCCTTCATAAATATTTCAATGATATTAATTGCTTTATAAGTAGATTTCACAGGTATAAAATGTGCATATTTGCTAAGTTTATCAATCACTACCATAATCAAGTCATTTTTCTTTTGAGTCTTAGGCAAACCTGTGATGAAGTCCAGCGAGATAATCTCCCACTTCCATTTTGGTATAGGTAGAGGCTGTAGTAGACCAGATGGATGTTGATGTTCATCCTTTACCTATTGACACTATAAGAATTTATATAAGTATTCAGCTGTTTCACTTTTCATGTTAGGCCAATAAAACAATTTCCTTAAGGCTGTTATCATTTTTTGGTATCCTGGATGACCAAAATATGGTTTTTTGTGCAATTCATCCAGAATTGTTGACTTTAAATCAATAGAATTAGGTATGTATAGTCTATTTTTGAAACTTAGCAATCCATTTTTATCCAAACTCAGATATGTTTTTTCCATTTTTTCTGTATTTTCTTGTAGTTTTGTTGTTGTTTTAATGTGTTTTTCGTCATTACAACTTGCATATTTTATTCTTTGTTCGATATCATTTTCTGCTTTGCTAACACTTATCTCAAAAAAACTATTATTCCTTAAACTTAGTGCATATGCAACTTTGTTTTCTTTGCCTTTGATGTGTCTTACTTCGAAATCAAATTCACTCAAGAAGGCTAGCCACCTCGCTTTCCTTGCATTGAGATCTGGTTGACTAAATAATAATTTCATACCACTGTTGTCGGTTAGCAACATGAATTTTTCCCCATTAAATAATGTTGCCACATTTTTAGTGCATGAATTACAGCTGCAAACTCCAAATCATGTGTGACGTAGTTCCATTCACGTTCTTTCAGTTTATGTGATTCTTAACAGATGACATGCCCCTCTTAAGTTAGTAAAGCTTCGAAGCTTTCTTTGCTTGCATCCATGCAAACTGTAAAGTCTTTGTCAGGGTCTGCTACCCTTAAAATAGGTGTTGTAGTTAATAGTTACTTTAGTTTATTAAAGATGTCCTAACACTTTTGTGACCAAGTAAACCTTATTCCCTTTTTCTGTAGAGATGTAATTGGATACACGATCTTAGAAAATCCTTCGATAAATCTGCGGTAGTAACTCTTAATTCCCATAAATGATCTGATTTCAGCTACATCCTCAGGGATAGGCCATTTCATAATGAATCTTATCTTCTCTGGGTCAACTGCAATACCTTCTTCAGATATCACGTGTCCTAGGTACTGTATTCTTCTTTGGTAGAAGTCTCATTTGTCAAACTTTGCACACAACTTGTGTTTCCTTAAGGTATGCAATACTATTTTCAATTTTTCTTCATGTTCTTCTTTCATTTTCGAGTAAATTAAAATATCATCGATAAATACCAATACAAATTTATCCAAATACTGATTGAAAATACTATTCATAACTAGACCTTAAATCTAACTTAGAGAAAATATTTGCTCCTCCCACTTGGTCAAACAAGTCGTTAATTCTAGGTAGAGGATACTTATTTTTAATCATCATCTTGTTTAATTGTCGATAATCAATGCATTACCTTAAAGTCCCATATTTATTTTTAAGGAAAAGAACTAGTGCTCCCCAAGGAAAGACACTTGGTCTGATATATTCTTTATCCAATAGTTCTTGCAGCTGAATTTTCAGCTTTGTTAATTCGGGTAAAATCATTCTATAAGGTGCCTTAGATATCGGGGTAGATCCAGGTAGTAGATAGATAGAGAAATCTATCTCTCTCCTTGGAGGCAGTTCTAGTATTTGATCCAAAAATACATCTCTAAACCCCTGTAAGGCTATAAAGTATTCTAGACTCGGTTTATTTTCCTTTTCTAACTGATTAGTTACTCTAATAGCATAAATTTGGCAACCCTTATTCATACATTTCTTAAACTGCATGGTTGATATCTGCCTAACTGAAACTGGTTTTTTGATCCCTTGTATTGTCCTAACTGTGTTCTTTTCATCTCTGTAAGTAAGTGCTTTTTCATAACAATTCAAAATTACTTTATGCTTCTCTAATCAGTCCATTCCAATGATTATATTGTAAGATCCCAAAGGTAAAACATTTAGATTTAAATTTGTATTTTGGCCATATATATTGAATTCACATTCAAAAATGAAATTTGTTATTTTTCTCTTAGTCCCTATTGCTAACTGTACTAGCTAGGACTTAGCATGCTTTACTTTCTTGAGCTTGTTTAATTCAACTAAACCAGGAGTAACATAACTCGGACTAGATCATGGGTCAATTAAAATAGAAATGCAATTATCATGAATTTTACCTTCAACCTCCACGATAGTGGATTGATGATCAACTTGTCTACCATCTACAACTGCATTAATTCTGTGCACGCTTCTGCCCATATATCCTACTGTAGAGGCTTCTTTCAAGTTATGGATTGTAGTTCTTGCTGCAGAAGTTAAACATGGATAGTTCCTAATCAAGTGAGGTTCTCCACACTTCCAACACTTTATTGGTTCCCTGGGGATGTTCCCAACCTTATTGACTCCCAGATTAACTGTTCTACCTCCCCCTTGAGCATTCTGGTTGTTGGAATGAAAATATTTCTTTT
>SNQJ01S0000981.1:31585-107279 GCA_010110895.2 Picea sitchensis
ACAATCATCACATCAATCATCTCATTCCTAACAAATAATAATCAACAAAATATTAACAAGAATGCAAGTAAAGATACATATCTGAATTTGATGCTGGGACACAAATGGAACAACCACGTTCCACCCAACTGTAGAATAAAAAAACCAAGTTTACTTGCTCCGTTCACCCCCTATCCTGACCATGAGTCCATAATGGTGAATTGAAGTGATCCTCCTTTTCTAAAGTCACCTTCCACAGATAAGAAATTCCCTTGTCTCACACTAAAAATGTTCATAACAACAGGTAGTTTCCTTTCCCCAACATACTAAGCATCGTCCTGCCTCCTCCATATGTTGTATTTATATGCATCTTGTGCCTAGGTCTTTCCTTCCCTCCTTGGGAAATTCACAGCTTTAGAAATCCATGATTTTTAGGGGCTTCTAGTGGTCAAATTCCTCATTTTCCACTTGTAAATATCAACCCTGAGGCAACTCAAATCTGTTCCCCACTCATGGAGTCAGGGTCAACTGTTTTTAACCTGGTTGTTCCATTGTCTTCCAACATTTAATTTATAAAAAGGTTTGTATTTTACACATGTCATGCTCAAAGAAGTTAGTTAGGAAAGCCAAATATTTTCCCAATAGTCATAAATAATTAATTACAATAATCAAATTCCAAATTCAGATTTTCCATAAATGGCAAATAATTTCCAAATCCGAATTTTGCAAAAATGGTAATTTATTCCCAAGTACACTTAGACTTTAATAATCAATTATTTTTGGGGATATTACAATCCATATCAAAAACCACTTTTACATAGTGTAAATATATATAAATTAAATAAGGTATACAATGTGCACACTCTATCATGGTTATATCCCTGTGCATATGTTAACACTATACACCCGATCCTTGGTTAAACATATTCCATACAACATTTACTTGGTCCGTAAAACGTATTGGAGGTGGATGCCAGGTCAAGTCTGAACCTAGGTCGCTATAGCTGTAGGAATTTATGTTAGGTAAGGTCCATTAATGGTGATAGACCTACCTAGTACCCTCCGGGCCTGACACTATAGAGAACCACCCAATGTGGGCTCATTCACTCTTCCCCACTACCGAGGGGCTCGAGGTTCCATTACCCCCCTTGTAGTTGTCCTTTGGGTCTCCTTTTCACTTTGTCACTTCCCTGGTTTACTCTCCACGATTGGTGATAGTGTTTGGCATTGTGGAGAATGGTATCAATGGCTCTTTGGTGGGGCTCTCCATAGGAACGATACGTAAACTTCTCTATATGTAAATCAATTTTTAATATTTATTTGGAGTTATGTGTTCTCTTTGAAATCAAATATTTATGCATAGTATTCTATGTCTGGTGCAAAGCATTTCTTTGAGCAAATATATTCTTTGTGAAAATGCATCCTGTGTGTGACTATACTCTTGGTGCAATGTGTTCTCTGTGCAACGGTATTCTCTGTACAATGTGTTCTATGTAGAATTCCTTGTTCTTTGTTTTGTTTTTAAGGTGGATACCATATCGTGTTGCACCTCTGTATTAGTATCTAGGGACACATTTCCATTGTGATAAAGATTTTTCTTGCCTGTTACACTTAATCCTTTCTTTCTTATCAAACAGCCTTTGTTTCAAAAGGTTGGGTCACTGTGTTTACTCCTTGGTTAACTATAAGCCCTCAAGTCGGTCCCTACTAGTTTCTCCGAGTCAACACCCATGGCCAGAATCCCTGTAAATCATTTTTCCATGAGTTAAACCCTTTGAGTTTTTAATCATTGTGGTTTTATATTTGAACAAAGGTCGTTATCCCATGACCATTTATCCAGAGAGTTATGTGCAAAAAATCGTCTGCCTTGAGACTTAGTAGTGCAATCTTAGATGAAGTCATTGCCCGAATTAGTTATGGTGTTATTCCTTTCCATTCCTACACTTGGCTAAAAGCTTTGAAATTTGTTATAGACTAGACAACATTTCATTGTATAGTTATATTCAAACTCTGTAAGTTTGTGTGGCAATGTCAGAAGCATTAAATGACTAAAACAAATAGCAACAACATTTGTTCGTATGAAATTACTGGTTATTAAATTTCTCTGCCTAAGAAGGATCATGCTCTGTCTCTGTTAAATCCATACCTCCATCTTGGTAGCGGACTTCACTAGTTAGCTCGTCTGTTAAAGTTAAATTTCATCTTCATAAATTAAGAATTTTCTTGCATTCGAGAGTTCTGTACTAAGAATGCTCTTTTTGTTTATTACATGTTGTACCCTATATTTATATTCATTGACACATTATGTGTTGAATGCACGAGGAAATAAATTAGAAGGGTTTTGCACATGTTTGACACTATTAAACTTTGACATACAAATTAGGTTCTTACTGTAATTGTATACACCCAGATCGTGTCCTTGCATCTATGTAAATATTTCTTGATTTTATAATTTCTTTACTGCAATCACAATCCTTGTCGGAATTCCATCTGTGTATTATGGAAAACAAATGGTAGTTCTATTTTTGATTGTTAATTTTGTCACAATAATTTCTTTTTATTCCTTTGATCTTCTGTACAGAGTTTTGGAAATTACTCCTCAGTAATTCGTTTGATGATTTGTTCTATAAATAGATTATTTTGATGAACATCTTGTATCATTTTAGCCTCTGTAGGAGAAGGGCTTGCTATCGTTCCTTCTTGATTAAAATGTAAGTTCTTCTCTTAATTATATTATGCAGTTTCTTTATATATATNTATCTTTATTTTATAAACAAAAGACATGT
This sequence comes from Picea sitchensis, assembly GCA_010110895.2. Classification (NCBI taxonomy): domain Eukaryota; kingdom Viridiplantae; phylum Streptophyta; class Pinopsida; order Pinales; family Pinaceae; genus Picea; species Picea sitchensis. The sequence goes on from SNQJ01S0000981.1 coordinate 34,351, forward strand.
ACATGGATAACAAGGCCACAAAACTTGATTAAATGTTTGTTTTTTTTACTTTCACAAGTGAATAATTTTCGCATGGATATAAAATTGATGATGGGTCCCTTTTTATTGCGAGGGAACCCATCCGATGGATTACAAACCCACTCCTCCTCTTAAGTCGTGGAGTGACTACTTCGCAAGGGAAAATGACGACACTTTGATAATCAATCAAGATCTAAGATAAGTTACACCTTGACTCATTTTATTTATCTTATTCTTTTAATGGTTTGGAAGATAGTAAGATTACTAATACCATCATATTTTCCCTTTTGAAGGTTGGGAAAAACGACAGTGGAATTGATGAAAAAGGCGTCCTGTCCACAAAAGGTATTCATGTTCCATATTTTCATTCCACTGGTCCATTTGCACACTCACTACAGTTATAGAAAATTTTATGTAGAATTTCTAAAAACTCTGTTTAGACTAGTTATTGGGTTCTTGGATCGATGGAAAACTCAAGTTGTAAAATTTTGGTTAGCGACCTATTGACTGTAATAAGTGTATTTTTTTTTTCAAACATTCTGCGATCTACCGTATCAGATATATTTTCTACGATAATAGATAAAATTAATGTATTTGGGACTTTTATTCTTTTCCACCTATACTCAGTGTATTAGTATAAATTTCAATACAACCTATTTATACTTTTCATTCTGAAGTATTTTGATTTTATACAGTAAATGAACAACAATTACATAAAATAAGTTATCATGGACAATAGGCACACACACACACACACACACACACACACACACACACACACACACAACTATAATACTTCAGATAAACACCACTGCAAGTACTCTTACACAGTGGCAAGCCACGAATCTAACATGACTACACAGTCCACTTAATAAATTATGTTTTGTAAGTATAGAAATATGAAACATAACATCAATTGTATAAAATCAACAATTCGAGTACATAGCTGAGATACATATCTCAAGACTGATGCTGGGAAAAAAATGGAACAACCACGTTCCACCCAACTGTAGAAACATGAAAACCACGATCACTTTTCCTGATCACCCCGTAGCATGACCATGACTCCATAAGGGAAAATTCAGTCACACTCCTTAGCCACTGTCACCTTCAACAATTCATAAAATGTTTTTCCTCACACCAGATTTGTTCATAACAACAAAAACAATTCTCATTCCTCAACACACTAAGAAACGTCCTGCCTCCCACATATGTTATATTTATCTTGTGCCTAGGACTTTCCATTCCTTTCCCTCATTGGGGAAATTTGTAGCTTTACAAATACCTGATTTTTAGGGGATGCTAGTGAAAAAAATCAACTTCTACCACTTGTAAACATCATCCCTGATTTAACTCAAACTTGTTCCCCACTCATGGAGTCATAGTCAACTATTTTTAACCTAGTTGTTCCGTTTGTTTTCCAGCATTTAATTTATTAAAAACGTTTGTATCATACATGTGTCCATCAAAAGAGGAAAATTGGGCAAGTCAAACCTTTTCACAACAGTCATAAAATAATAATTACATAATCCAAAATTCTAAATTTGGATTTTCCATAAATGGATATTTATTTTCAAATCCAATTTTTCATAAATGGAAATTTATTTCTAATTTCAATTTGGAATTTATTTTCTAATATTTTGAGGATGTTACATCCTATCCCCCTTAAGTACAAAACTGACCTCAATGTTTAATCATCTCTCGAAACATAATTGGATAAGATTTCATCATATCTTCTTCCAATTCCCATGTGGCCTCCTCAGGACTAAAGTACTTCCATTGCACTTTTATCTAGGAGATGGCTTTGTTCCAAAGTATTGTTTCTTTTCTGTCTAGAATGTATAGATGTTCCACTTGGAACTCACCTTCTAGTTCCACCTCCACCATGTTCCAATCAATGATATTTAAATAAGACACTACAATTGGCCTAAGTTTGCATATATTGTTCCCATAATTTCTCAAGTTTATGAACTTCATATTCAAAATTAAATGAAACAAGATTTATTCCTTAAAATGTGGTATATATATCATTTTTGGTACTTTTGTTGCTCATGATGTGTTGAAAATAATTGGGAAATGTGTAGTATCAGTGTATAAGCATATTAGTTTAGAATCATTAATACAGGGGAATAGACTGAGCAATTTCTTAGGAAAGAAGGGAATCCCATTCCTAATTTTGTGATCTTTTTTTCGTAATCCCATTCCTAATTTTGTGAATTTTTTGTAGGTTGAAGGGTAAGCGTGATGATGGATTCAGATAGTTGTAGAGGAGTTTCTTTCACCTAAGAGTATTTGTAGGTTATGGGATGAGTAAGAGGACTTAAAGCCAGATATTAGGACTTTATTCTAGTGGATTCACAACTCATCTTAGGGGTAATATTTCTCATAGAAAAATAAAAAAAATTATTGTATGAGATATCCTAAGTCTAATGAAATGTATTTAGTTTGTATCCAATTGGTTTTGGTGTGTTCAGAAAGCATATGACTATTTTTCATCCCAAATATTTTTACATTTAATACATATTATCCAACTATCACAATTTTCCTTTACATTAGTCTAGCCAAAGGAATCCCACCACTTTCATCTACAAATAACTTATTGAAAATATGACAAGTCCTCTTACCCGATCTCTTGTATCTTTCTAGCATAACTAAGCTTCCGCTCTGTTAGGTTTTAATCATGGTGGTTCAACCATAGGTGTTGGCACAACTAAATTGGTCGAGCTTGACCTTCACACCATAGTCAAGTGCGAAAGCTTATGCAATTTTATACCTTTAATCTTTTTACATGATATATTAATTCAATGTGCAATAACAAAAACTACCCTTCTAAGTGAAGAGATAATAGTCAATATAATCTTATGTTGAGAGGATAGATAGGCAACTAATGAAGCATGAGGAAAGATTACAAACCAACCATAGTTCAAGGTTAATTTAAACTAGAATAGCTAGGATAAACCCAATTCTATGAATCTTGTGTTATTAAAATATCATGAAGGTCCACTTAAACAAATTAACATTCAATTTTTTATTAATTCTAAAAGAATAATTTTCCTCTTACTGAATTCATAATTTCAAAATAGTATAAATTGCTAAGCTTTTCAATATTACTCACACAATTATCTCAAATTACTGATAAGTAACAAATGAAAAATGGGTACAATCAATTTTCATGAAGTTAGAATATACGATGACTTTAGTAACTTCATAAATTCTTTTTCAAAATAACTCACACTATTATATTGTTATGTCAAATTACTGATAAGTAACAAATGAAAAATGGGCACAATCAATTTGCATAAAGTTAGAACATACAATGATATTATATTGTTAGATCAAATTACTGATAAGTAATAAATGAAAAATGGGCACAATCAATTGGCATAAAGTTAGAATATACAATTACTTTAGTAATTTCATAAATTCCATTACATAATATATTTATGAGGATATAGTAAATAATTATTATCAATTTAGATTCATCTTAATCTAATCAATGCTTAATAAAAATTTAATAAATTTAAGGTCTTGTAAAAACAAAAATTCCTACACATACTTAACAAGAAATAATGACATCAAATACTTAACAAAAGAATCATGACATCAAATACTTATTAATGGAAACATAGACAACCATGTTCGAATAGTTGACTCCAACAACATCCTTAAACTATATAAGAATTAAGAATGTAATCTCCAATATAAAGTGAGAGAGAAATGATAATGTAATGAAAAGTTGAAACAATGGCCTTTGAGTTCAACGACAACGATTCTAGTCATTTGTATCATAATGTTGATATCTGATTTATCAGAGAAAATGTTGGTATATGATGACATGGTCATTATTTTTATGATGAATGTTTTTTCGAAAAAGCCTAGTAATTACCATTATATGTGAGGCTATTATAAAGTCATCAATTATGTGGTAAAAACGTCATAATAAATGCCGTTATACTCGAAACACATTGCGTAACACTCTGTAACATGACACTTTAAGAGACAAAAATGTGTTCTAAAAAACGTCTTTAGATAAACCAATGGACGACCGTAACAAAAAGAATTACGCCATTGAAAATACCCATCAAACACCAAGTACAACCTCAAAGATAAAATGGAAATGGAATTGATATATTAAACTTCCAAAACTAAACTCTCAAAATTATGATGATGACACGCTGGAATTCCAACAAAAGTGAATTGTTTCACTCGCAAAATTACCAATGAAGTAGATACTCATCCCGACCTCGAATTTTATCACGTGCAAAAGATGACCCATTCCTGTCCATGTTCCTTGCATTTGAAAAATGTGAAAGTTGAAGCTTTATAGAGGGGGAATCTATGTCATTCTCATCAAACCTATACCCTTGTAAAGATTCCATATCACTTGCAACACATTATAACATCCCGCTCTTGCGAGCACATGTTATTGAATTATTCTTTGAGGGCACTTGCATGCAAGTGATCGAGTTTCAATATATGGATGTCCATTCGCTTATGGATTCTTGTGATGATGTTGATGGATTATGATGTTATGTTATTTGATATCTTGTATTGAAAAATGATACTGACGAGTTTCTCCTGAGTGTGCATGAAAATTGACATATTGAGGATTCCATTGGCATTAATGGACCTCCTTAGACTCCGGATCAAGTCAGGGAGTGGATTGTATTGGTTTGGGTATTTTTATTTATGCATTTGTGACATATGATCGGGTATATTATGATGTTGTCTATGGATCATTGACAATGTTTCATTGATGGATGCAGGTTGACGATTTCTTGCTAACCAAACTGACATAAGGAGTAAAGGGGCCATGCACAACAACTAAATATTGATGGATATGTGTGGCAATAGCCCTTCCACAACCTAGTATCACTCCCTCCGTGGCTCAAATTGTAGGTTAATGATTACCTAGTTTGAGAGATCCATGATGTCATGAGGGAAGACTGAGACAATCACTCATGAATATTCTAAGGGGTATGAAATAAGGCAGGGTCCTTATTCCTTATAGGCCCTTAGTTTCTCACAAGGTCGCCTGAATGGAGTATTGACTCCAAGGGTTGGAAAACTACCAAAACCAGTCAAAGGCGAGTGACACCCTTGGAGCACGTAGTGTGTCTTGAAGGGAACAACATGTAATATAAGTTTGAATCAAAGACGAGTGGCCCCCTTGGAGCATGAAGTGCATCTCGAAGGGAACGTCGCAGTATAAAACATAATTCAATGAATCTAGATGGCATAGAAAACTTGAGAGAATGTTAAACCTTAAAATATTGAGCACCTGTCGAATTAATTAATTTATTAATTAATCAACTAAAGAATGAATTTATTAAGAATAATCCCTAAGGGTCTAGGAATTTGAAAATAAAGATTTAACTAAGCCTAAGTCTAAGAGAGTGAGAAGACTAAAAACCAAAATTTTAAATTAAATGATGAGGGGATGAAATAAATCAAATTAAGAATAAATGAAAATAAAAATAAACCCTAAGGAATGATTATTACACCTGTGCAAGTAAATACTAAATTATAATTTTAGTTGATAAAGGAATAAAGCATAAATGTGTAAGCATAGAAATGTATCTAGTCTAGTCCAACTAAATAACTTTCCTAAATAAAACACAACTAAGTTTTAGAAAGGTGTCAGTCATTAAAAAGTAAATAGAGGGAATAAAGGGACAACTAGGAGTAATTTTAGGAGCACTTTTAGGATGGGTGAGGGGAATTGACATTTAATTAAATTAAATGGTGGATCTATTGGTGCAACTAAGGGAACGGGTGACAAGTGTACAGGGGGAGTAATTCCTAATTAATTAAAAAAATGAATTAAATGTGCAAATGGAAAGCGGTCGCTAAGAAAAATTCTATAAAAGAAATGGATGAGAGGAGAAAAGGGGGATGACTGGTTTGATTAAGGTTATGCTACAAAAATTTTGACTGGTTTTTCTTGTGAGAGTTGGGATACCCATCTCAAGAGAGAGAGAGAGTGGTAGCTCTACCTTGCGAGGCGAGCTGGGAGCTAGAGTATTCTGGTTGTGGTTGTTCATGGCCCCTTTGCGGCTCGGGGGGCTGAGGGGGAAGAGGAGTGCCCATAGTGTTGGTTGTGTTGGACACATCGACTACACTTAGAGGGGGGGTGAATGAGTGTGGGGCTCTTTTTACAAAACTTCCCCTTCACAAAACTCCTTAGTTAACAATCACCATAACTCATTACTTATTACTGTCATTCATAACCAGTCAAATGTAAATATGCATAAGCAACATTTGTTAGCAATATATCATCAACAAATCATCACAATAAGGAACACAAAGAACAAAAGATGTATGTACAATTTTCTTTTTATTACGGACTTCAATCCTTCGGTTTATCAACAACAACTGAATAGAGTACAACTCTACAAGAGCACCAACTCTATAATGCAAGAATCAACTTACACACTCAGCACCAACTAAGATGAGGCAACAATCCTCAACATATATCAATCTGCAATAGGTACGTGACCTGTCAGTAGTGCAACATGTGTATGTATGTGCCCTAGCTCACTACAACCCGTGTATGCACGCGGTTAGTCTGTACTACAACCTTCATATCACAGTTGAGCTCTTAGGGTTTTCTCTTCAAGATCAACTTAGATCCTCTGCAACAAAATAATTATTCTCTTCTATCTCTTACTATCCAGTATGACTCATAACCGGTCACAATACACCCAATCTCTCCAACAACTAACTCATGCTTCTCAACCATACAATATGAATGCTACTCAATCATGTATAAGAAATCAACATACTATAGAAATCATATCAGCACTGAATTAGAAGAGTGTTGCTCACCCTATCAGCCAACACAAACCACATCACAACAACATACTAAGAATGCCCTAGGAATTCACCACACAACAACCAATAATATCCATCAAGACAACAATATAACCATACCAGAGTCTTAGTGGCAAATATGAGCCCATAGAATGTAGATTTGGAACTTGCTTCAGTCTTCAAGAACCATTCATCAACTCAAACATCAATCTCCATGAATTCATCCACTGCAAGCACCCTGTCTTCATACATCCCGCATATGTACGCGTTCTGTCCCATTGTAGCCCGCATACACCTCATAAAATAGTTTTTCTGAACCTCCGAGACTTTTTCCGTCAATATATCAGACATGCCGAAACTTTGATGTGTTCATGAGATCCTCCATACTCTCTCTCTCTCTCTCTCAGAATAGATCTTCAATCATGCTCAAGAGATACACACAAAATATACACAAGGGATTCACACCAAATATGCTCTACAAAAGATGCATTAGCAAGAGACCCTTTCTATCTTATTTATACTTTTCATCTTCTAGGTCACTTAACCCACTTCTAGGTCACTTAACCCATTTCTAGGTTACTTAACCTATTTTCCTCATTTTAGGGTTAACCACTTTCCATAAATAGAAAGTTCTCCATTACTTTATCATTTAAATATTCCTCCTCGATTTTGTCACCTCACTTTAATATTTAAATAATCCTTCTTGATTTTTTCACTTCAATTTATCATTTAAATAGTCCTCCTTGACTTTGTCACTTCACTTTACCATTTAAATAATAATTTCTTCTTCTCAAGCACTTTGACTTCTTTGACCTTTTGGGGCTTCAAGACAACATATGAGGGTCCTTCATCTTTGTAGGGCCATAACTCTCAAACCATGAGGAGTTATGTGACATTCAAGATACCACCGGAAATGGCATGACAAGCAATATCCATCTAGGATAGTTTCACCAACAATTTCACTGATCTTCATATCATTATTCCACATACAAGCATAACCATACTTCAAGGATAACTCAACCATCAAGCGTCTTCCCGTGAGGGATTTCACCATAAGGGGACCACTTTGGAGTTCATCCATTTGTGCATCTCATAAACCATGATAAGACAATAATGATTCATCAATCCAACAATGCATCATATCAATGACAACTCATTGATCCATCTTCATCTATGCATGACATCATATGACTATGATTCCACTTGAAATCTATCCATTCACAACAATCAATCAATCATTTCTTGACATCAATCAATCATTTGACATCAATCAATCACTTGACATCAATCCTTTGTCATCAATCAATCAAACCATTGACATCAATGATAACATGATCCAATAGGCTGGGAGGTATCGATGAAGTCTGCATGGCTAGAAATCTTGGATCTGGATGGAGTGCAAGCACGGAAGAACGTCTTTGACTTCTCACCTTCAGTCACAGTATTTTCATTTGAGTGCACATTGTAGTCAATTTTTATTGTATGTATGGATTTAGAATTAGTCTCTTGATATATGACCTTGAGAATCCGGGTGACTTCCGAAGGCTTCCTATGTGACCTTATATCATTTGCATCCTTTGCGATTTATTAATGCCTCTGTTTATTTTCAAAACCATTTCACCAGCTTCCTTCATCCAAAAATTTTCTGAGATTGACTAAAATTCTCTACGTTTTTCATGTGATTTAATATATGTGTTTAATTGTGTTAGCATATCATTTCATGCGGAGGAACCCACATGAAATCGACCAACCATATCTTCATTTGATTGTGTTAGCATATCATTGTGTGCAGAGGAACCCACACAAATTCAACCACCCATCTCTGCGTTTGATTATGTTAGCATATCATTGCATTTGGAGGAAACCCACATGAATTTGACCACCCATATCTGTGTTTTATTTGTGATAGAATTAATTTGCGTGTGGAGGATTGACATGAAAGTCGCTCAACAATTTGATCTTGTTACCTCTTCGATTTTACAATGTTTTCTTTGCAACCTTTGATGGATATATCACCCTCCGTTTTGAGAAAAACCGCCCAACATTTGATCTTGTTACCTCTTTGATTTTACAATGTTTTCTCTGCAACCATTGATGGATATATCACCCTACGTTTTGACCAAAATCGCCCAACATTTTGTCTTGTTACCTCTGTGATTTTATACTATTTTCTCTGCAACCATTGATGGATATATCACCCTTCGTTTTGAGCAAAATCACCCAACATATGATATTGTTACCTCTATGATTTTACAATGTTTTCTGTGCAACCCTTGATAGATTTATCACCCTACGTTTTGAGAACAATTTGACAACATTTGATCTTGTTACCTCTTCTATTTTAAAATGTTTTCTTTGAAGCCCTTGATGGATATATCACACCATTTTTTGAGCAAAATCGCCCAACATTTGATCTTGTTACCTCTGTGATTTTACAATGTTTTCTTTGCAACCATTGATGGTTATATCACCCCGTGTTTTGAGCAAAATCGCCCCGCATTTGATCTTGTTACCTATGCGATTTTACAATGTTTTCTTTGCAACCCTTGATGGATTTATCACCCCATGTTTTGAGAAAAATTGCCCAACATATGATCTTGTTACCTCTTCAATTTTACAATTTTTTCTCTGCAACCCTTGATGGATATATCACCTTGCGTTTTGAGCAAAATCGCCCAAAATTTTGATCTTGTTATCTCTGCGATGTTACAGCGTTTTCTCTACAACCTTTGATGGATATATCACCCCGCATTTGGAGCAAAATCGCCCATCATTTTATTGTTTCTTTTCCCTAGTATTCTAGACATGCCATTGATCTTATTGCATGGGTAATTTAATGTGATGCTAATAATTGACATGTCACCTCCATTCTCTTTTAACACCTAGGGTTGTAATTAAAGTATTGATCAACATTGCCTTATTGCATGATTATCAATGCATTGAAAATGTTTAATTGAATAGATTTACCTTGTCTTGAACTCCTTATAATTACTACTTTGGATCTAGCCGATCTCACGAAATTCCAGACTTTTGGAATTGAAGATACTATGATTACACAATTTTTTTTTCTTTTATTAAATTCAAATTGATGTAAGTATCCTTGCATGCTACATAACGATGGTCTTAAACCATATCCATGAGCTAGATGCTATGATGGGGCAATCAACTGTCTGAGAGGTTATGATTGAAGTTGATCACTTGTGCAAGTAGCTTTTAATGCACATATGTTAGACAATTATACACCTAGTGAACTGCGCTCTTGCTTTTGTGGAATCTCATTCCTTATGTGTAGATGATCATCTAGTCTTAATGTATGTAAATTGATTGTGTCCTTAAATTAATGCACGTAGATTGAATGCGTCCTTGAATTAATGTATGTAAATTGAATGCATCCATGAATTAATGCATGTAATTTAATGCGTCCAGAACTTAATGATGATAAGATGAGTTATGTAATTAGTTGATGTCTGATTGATGGAGTACTTGAATTTGTTGCACCACGAATAAATGGATAGTTACTCTTGCACAATGAATATTTAACGTCGATGAATGATTCTGTTAATAATTTGATTGCACGCACTGAATAATGTTTTTTTTTTTTGTTAATTGGTCCGAACCTTCTTGGCATCGGGATTACCTTTGGCTTGAGAAACCATGACTCAGGGGCATCTAAGCCATCAAAATAACTCGGGGATCTCACCTAGCCTGAGCCACACCAACCCTTAACATGGTTGGATTTTTTGTCCCCGCAGGTTTCAAACCAGTGACTTTTCAACATGGAGTGGCTTAACAACACACTCCATCATCGACTGTCCTGCACCTCGGGGACGCGCACTGAATAATGTTACACATGTTTAATTAAGTGGTTATATTTTTCATGCACCATGAAATCATTGTGTATGAATGGATCATTCAGTAACTCAAATTACTCATGCACCATGTTTAATTGTGGATTAGGCTTGAATGCTTGATAAAATTGATTATCATTGATGCTGTTGTTTTAGCTAGTTGGTCGGGACTTGATTGTGTTAGTGGGATGTAGACACCTCCTTGTTCCTTAGAACAGTCACCATCCTTGAGATATTAAATGGTCAAAATCAATTGGATCCTAGGCTTGAGCATTGCTTATGTGTCCTGGAGGTCCTAACCTTGCAGGGTAGCCTAGGAGGGTATTATCTTTATGTCATTCTTGTGTTATATTTATGATCCTTATGTTATCGTTATGTTATCTCATGTTATCCATTTGTTATCTGATGATCATATTTATGTGATGAGTTGAGCGATTAAAAGTATTGATGATTCCAGTTGATCGTGACAGGTTGATTTGTGTCTCCATTCATGATACTTTTGATTTTTGTTTCGTTATTCAATTATGATGATGTCTTAATTGTATGTCATTATTAAATATGTTGATGCATCGATTGCGACATTACTTGATTATGACGATGAGATGCTTGTAATTCCTTTAAATATGATGTCGTTGATTATGCATTGTTGAATTATGTGTTGACGCAAATTCGTAATTCTTTAATTTTTTTTTTTACCTTTTGTGCTTCACTTTTTCTTAGGCCTAACAAAGGGTCGTTACATATGGTATCAAAGCGAGTTCAACCCTGCGAATATGGATCATCACGAATTCTACTGTATTTTACGCTCGATTAATAACTTAGTGCTAACTAAACTTTTCTGTACCAGTAAGCATAGTTAGAGGATGTTGTGGAGGTAGACGAAGTGGTGCTAGGGGCAGAGGCACGATGCCTCCAGCAGAGTCCACGCCAAAGGGGTCTAAAACTAAAGGAGAAGAACAAGTCATTGGACATGGGTTAATTGCTGAGAGGGATGTGGTTGGTCTGACAAGGTCCTTTCAGAGGATGTCAGAGGCCTTAATTAACCATCTAGATAGAGATGAGGCTAGGGTACCTTTCCCTTTGAGGGTTCACAACACACCCTAGCCGATACTGGCAGAGTTCATAGAGAACTTGAGAAGGTCAAGTTTCTTGAGTTCTTGGGTTCCACAAACGACTCAGTCATCGAGGCATGGTTGGATAACATGGTGATGTGATTTGCACCTTGTGACTACACCTCCAACATGAAGGTCCGCATGGCAGTCTTTTAGATAAAGAGGAGCACTCTTCTATGGTGGAAGACACTCCTACTGCAACTAAACATAGGAATCAAAGACGCATCATGGGAACTGTTATAGGAGTGGTTCTGGAAGAGATATTTGTCAGAGGATTTCATTGAGCGCAAGCTCAATGAGTTCAATGCCTTATTATAGGGTGGTCATATGGTTCTAGATTATGAGGCCTGATTCATGGATCTTATTAGGTATGCTCCACATCTGAACGCGAAGAAACTAAAGGTAAAAATGTTAAGCCCTAATATTGGCTCATTACCCCTTAATTGGGGCATATTATATTAGTAATTTTATTTTATTTATGTCGGCTTTAGGCCATTAGTTGTAATTATACCTCCTATATATACCAAGGAGACATTTTCATTTTGAATCATCTTGTACTTGAACATTTAAGTGGGGTAAAAGGAGGTTTCCCCCTTGAAGAGGCTTATTATCTGAAATTATCTCTTTTTCAAGGCGTTGAGTACTTTTCTTGAGGTTTTTCTATGATATATTGATGTTTGGTTCTTAACATACGGTATTAGAGCTCAAGGTCTTGGGGTTTCCCTGCTACATCTGAGACACCGTGAAATTTTCGCTATAACTTTGTTTCTACAATGTTTCAGAAGGAACGTCTTGGAGGATATTTAGTAGACGGATCAAGGTACATTGGGTTCAAAATTCAGCTCTTGAGGCCTTATAATTTCAGAGATACAGCCTGTACAAGACAGGGTTCTGGAATCATCCTGAAATGAGTCATTGCAGAATTGTCACTATAAAACATTTTCTGTAATGTTTGAGACCCTAAAATCCATAGGCCGTTTATAGAAATTAGTAAGGTATCTGTGGTAAAAATTTCAGATTTTGGGTCATCTTAAATTTGTAGATACACCTTGTGTAAGATAGGGTATCTGACTGGTCCTATTGACTAGTCTCAATAAGGTGTTCCAGGTAAAACAATCATAAATTATTGCTAGAGTATCCAAATTGAGGTGGATAGGTTTCATTGGATCGTGGATAGTCTGTAGTATTTTGGGTGCGAGTTTTAGAATTTGATATCAATTATTTTGTGTGGGGCATGCTATACAAGTGAGATCTCCTAGAAAGGCCAAAAATCAGCAAGTTGTGAGGAAGTTAACGTAAATTCCACTTGGCACATCCAATTTTGATCAGACCTGTGGCATTACAGAGAATAAATATTAGAGAACTACCTAAAAGAAAGTTTCATACCCAGAAGGACCGAAACTTGGGAGATAGAACAGAATAAATATTGTCTAGAAGAACCGCCTCAAAATCAAGATTCAAAAGTGATACTTGGCCAACATGCCACCAAAAAAGGGACCTTCTACACCAAATAAGCCTCCAGAAAATCCTAATTGGACAGGGAACTTCTACAACAAATAAGCATCCATAAAATCCTAATTGGACTCTTGATGAAGGTGCTGAAATGCTGAGGGCATACATGAACTACAAAAGAAGATGGATTAAATGGAAGCTAAGTTGGATACTAAGATGGATTCAATGGAAGCCAAGTTGATACTAAGATGGATGGATTAAAAGGGAGATCGGGAAGCATTGAAAATTCTTTTTCGTAATAGGGAAGACACCCGAAAGTGAAAAATGCATCCCATGAAATTCATGATGAGGACACAAGGAAGGTGAATCAAGAATGGAGAAACTCCAAATTTTGGTTTGAAGACCAACCACGCTCCTAAGATAGATATGAGGGAAGTTTGATGGCAAGGACCCAATCACATGGATGGTCAGATGGAGCAATTTTCGATCTTCCATGAAATGATAGCACACTATGAGGATGGTTAAGGAGCAATACCTTCTTCACCAATTGATAAATCTTACAAAAAGGGTTCACTATCGGTTAACATTGAGAACTTCCCAAAGATTGGAATATAAAGGTAACCCATATTCCGGATTTTGTTAACCCTTGATTGATGTATTCATAGAACTTTAAAGGATAACATTCAACATGAGGTTCACCTTGGGGAACCCAAATCATTGGAGAATGCATTTGGTGGCAAGAAATGTTGAAAGTAAAAATATGGCTATGGCTACTAGAAGGACTCATCCTAACATCTATAGAGAGAAACAATGCTCCTCCTAAAACACATCTCAATCCCTACAAGGTTGACACCTTTAACAATCATTGAGGGAGAAAGAAAAGGTTTATGCTTTTAATTGTGACAACAAGTGTACGCTAAGGGACATAAGTGGGTGAGAAGAAATTATTCTACATATATTGTGAAGAAGAAGAAGAAGAAGAACCATCCAAGATGAAAATGAAGAAATTTCATCCGAAGAGTTGACTCCCAATGATATCCCTCAGGAATTTACTGGCTAGAATTAGTAATTCCTCAAACCCTTAAGATCGAACGATACATCAAAAGAAAAAGGTAATAGTCCCACTTGATTCTGGCAAAGACTCATAATTTCATATTCACTATAAATTATCCAAAGATCTCAATTGCTTTGTATATCCAATGTGAAGTTTCAAGTAATGATTGCAGATGGAGGAACTATCAATTGCTCGTGAAAATGCAATAAGATCAATATTACTATGGGGAATATGTAAATTATCCACGATTTCTATACCCATGGTGGTGCAAATGTTGTACTAGAAATCCAATGGTTACAATAATTAGGAACAATGGATTTTAATTTTCAAGAACGCCATGAAATTTTCATTGGAAGGAAAAAATAAATTGAGTTAAGAGAGGTATCACTGTAGCCTTGGTGAAGGTGATAAGCTCTAATCCATTACGACAAATTTATTGAAAAAAGGCATCAAGGCATTATTGCAATAACCATGCTCACTAGATGTTCATCTAAGCCATTCATTCTCAAGATCTCCAAAGGATCATTGATAAGAATTCAAAGAGTTGAAGATATTCCCAAAGGTCTCCCCACCCACCGAAATCATGATCATGAAATTCAATCAATTCTGGGAGCGTTCCTCCCAACATCAAGCCATACGATACCCTTACACTTAGAAGAGTGAAATTGAGAGCAAGGTTGAAGAAATGTTAGAAGCTAACATTATTAGACCCAGCCAGTTCTTACTCGCGACTAGTGGTAATGGTATTCAAGAAAGATAGCTCATGGCATATGTGTCCGTGATTATAGAGAGAGCTCAACAAGATCAATTATTAAAGATAGCTTCCATTACCGTGGCTATTGATGATTTGTTAGATGAACCACATGGAGTAATCTATTTCAAAAAAATTGATCTCCTCGCTCATGGTATCATCGATCAGAATGAAGGAAGAAGATATCCCAAAAATGCCATTCAACTCCATGAAGGCCATTATGAATTTTTAATCATGCCTGGCCTTTACAAATGCACCTTCCAAGATTCCAAGGGTTGATGAATTCCATTTTCAAGCCCTTCCTTCTAAAATTTGTGTTAGTTTTTGATGATATAATAATCTATAGCAAGTCTTGGGAGGATCATATGTGCAACATGTCAATAAGGTGCTACAACTAGTAAAGGAGCAACAACTATATGCCAAACCATCCAAATGTTTCTTTGGAGTAAAGGGATGTAGAGTATTTGGGTCATATTGTATCTTCATGAAGGTGTCAAGGTAGACACTAACAATATTAAGGCCATGATGGACCCGGTCAGATTCTTAAAACATTAAAAAATCTTAGAGGATTTTTTGGTTTGATGTGTTACTACCACAAGTTTGTTCTGGAACTATGGAAAGAATAGCAAAGCATCTTTAAGGGCACTAACTAAGAAGGATGCATTTTCATGGACTCCGTGAGGCAACTAAATTCTTTGAACAACTTATAGGTGATGTAAAGCTCCCTGCATTGACCATATTCACTTCAAAAAACCTTTATTGTGGAATGTGATGCCTCTTGAAATGGAATTGCGCCGCCCCTAATGCAAGAAGGAAGGCCCCTGATTCTTGAAAGTCAACCACTCAAGGGAAGGGAATTACACAAACCCATTTATGAGAAGGAAATGATGGCAATACTACATGCATTGAAGAAATGCATGCCCTTACCTTACCAGGTAGGCACTCCTCTGCTGTCAAAAATGCATCATGATAGTCTTAAATACCTCTTGGAACAAAGACTATCTTCGTAAGAACAACAAAAAATGGGTAACCAAGATATTGTTAATGTGATTTTGAAATTGTTCATAAAAGGGGAAGAAAATGTTGTATGTGATGCACTCTCAAGAAAAGGATTGAAGATGTTGAGGTCTTTCTTTTGTACTATCTCATCATCCAACCCGATTGGATAAATGAAGCAAGGGATGAATGGATAATTCTAAAAGTGTGGACTCTCATTCAAAGGTTGCAATGTGATTCCAAAGCAGCATCGTATACATTTACATGGAAAAATTTCACTATGGTACAAATATCGCTTTTATTTATGTAAGAAATCCAAACCCAAACAAAAGGTGTATTAATTCGTACACCTCTCAAAGAGGAGGGCACTCGTGATTTTCTTGAAACCTACCATAGAGTCAAGAAGGATTTTTGGGATGGCCTTAAAACTAATGTTCAAAGTTTTGTGGCGTATCGTGGTTTGCCAACAAAATAAGGTGGAAACAATTAAGACCCCGTGTCTTTTACAACCATTATCCATCCTAGTCGGCCATGGGGAGGAGGTTTCCATGGATTTCACCACAGAGTTGGCCAAAGTCGTCCAGGGAAAGAGTGTCATCATGGTGATTGCTGATAGATCAAAAAATATGCACACCCTTTCGACTCTCTCATCCCTTCAAAGCTAGCAAAGCCAAGCCACCGGATTCATGGAGACAGCTCAAAAGCTACTTGGCAGCCCAAATATTATTGTAAGTATTAGAGATCCCATATTCATCGGACATTTTGGAAATAATTATTTCTTGTTTGGGTAATCAATTGCTCATAGCTCATCCTATCATCCCTCAGATCGGGATGGAAAAACCGAGATAGTGAACAAATGTCCGTATATACCCTTCTCATTGCTTTGTCTCATAAACAAACAATGGTTCAAATGGTTACCCCTATGCATCGGTGGTATAACACTTCCTCTCATACCGCAACAAAAATGACAACCATTTGAACTTTATGGATACCACCCTTCCATCACTTCTTCTCTAAAATAAAAATCTAAGGTCTGGCAAGAAGATCACATCGAGAATCAACAACAAATTTCCAAATCTTAAAGGACAACCTCGCCATGGCACAAAAAAATCGCATGAACAAATTAAAGTGTATCAACATTGTAGTGAAAGAAGTTTCATGGGATTGGTGTTTTTAATACTACAACCATACAAACAGATGTCCCTCAAGCAAGACAAGAAGGATAATAAATTATCAACAAAGTACTATGGACCTTATAAGGTGGTTAAAAATATTGGTACTATGGCATTGATAAATTGAGCTGCTCAGCATCTTCATGAGTACACCCGCTTCCATGTTTCACGCTTAAAGAAGGTTATAGGCGACAAGATCCCACCAAAGTACTATGGCCCCGCGTAATCCTGACGAGGGAGGAAAAAGCATATTGGAACCTAAAGTCATCATTGACACAAGAATTCGCTAACCGAGGAATAGGATCCATTTCGAGTATCTCATTAAACGGAGGGAACTACTAGGTCGAAGATTCCACTTGGGAAGATGAGTCTTTATACGAAAGCATCTAGAGTTACTCGCCGCTGCGCACAACACTTGTCTCTGCGAGGGGCATGCCACAGCCCTAATATTGGCTCATTACCCCCTTAATTGGGGCATGGCCATATTAATAATGTTATTTTATTTATGTCTTTAGGCCATTAGTTGTAGCCTCTTAGTCTCCTTTAGATACCAAGGAGACATTTTCATTTTGAATCATCTTGTACTTGAACATTTAAGTGGGGTAAAAGGAGGTTGCCCCCTCGAAGAGGCTTATTATCTGAAATTATCTCTTTTTCAAGGCGTTGAGTACATTGCCTAAGGTTTTTCTATGATATATTGATGTTTGGTTCTTAACAAAAAACTTGTCTTTGACCTTAACTTGAACCCTTGTGTGAAAGAAAGGATCCTAATGCCTCAGACATTGCACAATGCAGTCGAGAAGGTCCTCATAGCTGAGGAAGAGCTGATCAATGAGGGTTAAGGTAGGAGTCCTGCAAGACCGCCTGGACAAACAACCTCGAGTAGGCCAACAATGTCGGCTTCAAGGACCTAGAGTACTGGACCGAACACTGAATGTTGGACATGTGGAGAGCCACATTACTAGTGAGATCGTGCGGTTGAGAGGGCCAAAGAAGCTGGATCAACAAGAAGCTGTAGTTGGAGATTTGGGCAAGGACCACATGAATCCTATAGCGGTGATTAACCTCCATGCCGAGCACCAGTCCACTGTGATCAAAACATCGGTATGATCATTAATCAAAACTTTAGTATTGATAGATCCAGGTGCTACCGGGAGATTTATTTTTGGTGAAGGGATAAAAGGATTTATGACAAAGGAAATCGAACATGGTGAGTTTAGCTACATGGAAATAGATTCAGGAGCCAAGCAAAAGGTTGGATGAAAGGTTACAAACTGTAGCCTCAACTTGGGAGATTTTTTAATAGAGGCCAATCTGTATGTAACGATCTTAGGATCTTATGACGTCATGATAAGTATGTACTATGATGCATGCCCCCCTTCTCTCCTAAGGGTTGTGCAACCTCCCGGTCTAGGATCGATCAAGAAACTGAGTCTGATTGACTCTCTGGGTCTCTGCTAGACCCCAAACCCACTTACATAGGTCCTTTCTCCAAATACGTAGGTCGTATGAGACCTACAGGCCCTCTCCTGAGCATTGTTCAAACCTCAATTCCAAATAGGCACTAGCTCTTCTCTAGCTAAGCCCTTTCCTTTACATGACCATAGATATGATCACTCACCTGATCAAAAGGTGCATCATGACTTCGCATATTGGGTCTTCGTATGTGAGTCATTCCGACTCTCCTGACCTTCAAAATCCTGATAGGAGCCTAGCGCATGCTAGCCCCTCTATTTTCCTTCCTCAATGTGACCCTTCGCTATGACTGTGGGACAATCGTTCGAGCGCTTCATGATTTCATGTTTCACAAAGCTTGTTTTCTCATCCTCCTGAAGCCTGAACTTGTGAGGTTCGCTTGCTTGATCAACAGTCCACAATCCCCGCGATCCAATGATCCTGATCTCCTTTTCGCGTATCGGTATTTTGCATTTCACGAAGTTGGAGGATCGCTCACCTCCCTTCTTCCGATATCTAAACTCCTGATATCTCCCTGGGAAACCAACGGTCCAGATATCTCCTCGATCTGACGGTTTAGACCAAATCACGAACTCATATTTCACGAGTTCCCAAAACTCCTACTTCTGATTTCTTGAGTTGCGAACTCCCGACAAGACTAGATCTATGGTTCAACTCCCTCCTTCGATCAAGGGTTGTGATCAAATCGTGATATCGTGTTTCATGAGTTATTATAACTCTACCTTTGACTTCTCTATGTCATGAGTTAGTGAAACGCTGATCTCTCTCCACCTATCCCCCTTGATGGACGGTTCTGATGATTTCAAAACTTTCTTAAACCTGCTCCTCCTATATATTATCATGGCTTATTGTTAGTGCACTTTACCTTGATCAGGTGGTTACGAGTCTTTTGATCAGGTAGTTACACCAACCTCATTTGGGTGTACATAACCTCTATTTATCTCAGAGGGCTCTTAGGGTTCCCCCTGACTACTTTTCTAAATCAAAACCTAACCTAAAATTATCTTAGTGTAGTCGCATTCTAGAGCCGGAGTGGAAATTCCCACTTCGCTCGCAATTTCTCAAGCGTGCCTCAAAAGTTTTTTTTGGTGCTATGTTAAGGCGTACTTTAAAACTTTTGTTGCAACTTCCAACGTTGAGGTTTTGTACAAATTCCTAGACACTGATAGGTATTACATCGCGTGCTTTCCAACAATGCTCCTGCATCATACTCCCCTTGACAAAAAATCATGGATTCCTGTCCATGAGCTCCTGCAACATCATTCCATACTTCTGTATAGAAGCTTCATTTTCCCAACTGGCATCTTCTATTGGGTGTCCCTTCCACTTGACCAGATATTCAAAATAGGTCTTCATCCTGGTCTTTTTGTCGATCCTCTGATCAACAATCTTCTCCATTTGTGGTTTTTCTTCTATAGGCATTTGCTTCTCCCACTGAATATTCTCTTGATCTTCTGATCCCTCTGTGTCATCTTTCCTGTAAGGATACAGGTCTAAAACATTGAATATGGGAAATATGCCCACATCATCTAGCAGCTCAATCTCATAGGTGTTTTCATCAAACTTCTTCAAGATCTTACATGGTCCTATCTTCTTCAACTTTAACTTGTTATGTGTTCCTCTAGGGAACCTTTCTTTCCTGAGCTGTGCCAGAACCTGATCTCCTACTTCAAATTGAATTTCTCTACAATGATGATCAACTTTGCACTTGTACTCCTCATTAGAACTCTACAAATGTCCTTTGATCTAGCTATGTTGCTTCTGCATTTCTGCAGGAAAATATTCTGCTCCAACGCTCCTAATCTCACTATATTCCAAGTATCTCAACTCAGATACTCCCCTTGGTTGAATTCCATACAATATTTGGAATGGGATCTTTCTAGTGCTCCTGTTTGGTGAGTCATTGTATGCAAATTCTTCTTGTGGCAGAATATGATCCCACTGATTATGGTGTTCAATAATCAGACTCCTCAACAAGTTTCCCAAACTTTTGTTTACCACCTCAGTCTGTCCATATGTCTGACGCTGATAAGATGAGTTGAAGGAAAAATTTGTCCCCAACTTCTTCCACAATGTTCTCCAAAAGTGTCCAACAAATTTTGTGTCTCTTTCTGAGACAATGCTTCTGGGTAGGCCATGAAGTCTTACAACTTCCTTGAAAAACAGATTTGCAACATGCGTTGCATCACTGGTCTTCTAGCATGGGATAAACTATGTCATCTTTGAAAATCTATCCACCACCACAAATATGAAATCAAATCTTCTTTGTGTCCTTGGAAATCCCATCACAAAATACATGCTTATTGCATCCCAAGGCCTGTCTGGTATTGGCAATGGTTGATACAATCCAATGTTATATATTTTTCCTTTTGCATGTTGGAATATTCTACATCTGTTCTTGTACCTGGCTAATAGTATGAACTGCTCGACTGTGCAAATGTTTTATCATGGCCGAAATGTCCAGCCAATCCTCCACTATGTTTTTCCTTCAGAAGGTTATCCCTCATTGAGCATTTTGGTATGCACAACTGATTTCCCTTGAACAATAATCCCTCTTGGTTCATATACTCTGTCCACTGGCTTCTGTCTCTCAGCACAGGATTTGCACATGCTTCATATGCCTCCTTGAAATTTGTATCATCACAATACATGTCCTTAAGGTGTTCAAACCCCAAGGTCTTCACCTGAAATTCCTACATAATCAAACATCTCCTGCTTAATGCATCAACAACTTTGTTAACATTCCCAACAATATGTTTTATGAGAAAATTAAAATTCTACATAAAATCAACCCATTTCGCATGCCTCTGATTCAATTTTTCTTGTCTGGTTATGAATTGTAAGGCCTGGTAATCGCTATACAAGACAAATTCCTGTGGGACAAGGTAGTATCTCCACTTATTCAAGGCTTGAATTAGTGCGTAAAACTCCTTATCGTATGTAGAGTATTTTCTCTTGGTCTCATTCATCTTCTCACTGAAATAGGCAACAGGTCTATTATCCTGGTTCAAAACTGCTCCAATTGCAACTCCACTTGCATCACATCTCACTTGAATGTCTTTTCAAAATTCGGCAAGACCAGAATTGGTCGTTCTATTATCTTCTCCTTTAGTATATTGAATCTCCTCTCGTCTTCCTCTGCCCATTTAAAATACTTGTGCTTCTTCTTCACCGTATCCATCATTTGTGCACTAATTCCACTGAAGTCTCTGATGAACTTCCTATAGAATCTTGATAATCCATGGAAGCTCCTTACCTCAAACATACTCTTCGGTGACGACCATTCTTTGATTGGTTTCACCTTCTTTGGATCCATCTTCATTTTATTTGAAGAGATCACAAAACCAAAGTAAATGAGTTCTTTCTTCATAAAAGAGGACTTATTCAGATTTATCAACAACTTCTCCTGCTGTATTCTCCTCATCACTAGTGTTAGGTGCCTCAAATTCTCCTCTTTAGTCCTACTAAATATAAATATATAATCCAGATATACAACAACAAAATTGCCAATGAAATCTTTCAGTATCTCATTCATCAGCCTCATAAAAGTACTTGGGGCATTTGTTAAGCCAAATGGCATAACAAGCCACATACAAACCTTCATTTGTCTTAAAGGCTGTCTTCCACTCATCACCTTCTCTCATTCTAATATGGTGATATCCACTTTTCAAATCTATCTTAGAAAAGAAATTTTCTCCACTTAAACATTCCATTAAATCATCCATTCTTGGTAAAGGAAATCAATACCTAATGGCGATCTTGTTAATGGATCTTCAGTTTGTACACATTCTCCATCCTCCATCCTTCTTTGGACTCAACACAGTTGGTACTATGCATGGACTCAAGCTCTCTTTGAAGAAACCCTTGTCTAATAGTTCATGGACTTGTTTCTTCACTTCCTCGTTCTCTCGAGGTGTCAATCTGTATGATGCTTTGTTCGACAAACTTTCTCCTGGTATCAAGTCAATATGGTGGATGATACTTATGATGGGTGGAAATGAGTTAGGCGGCTCATCCACTACTATGTTAGCAAAATTATCCAACAATTCCTTAACTTCTTCAGGTAAATCATCATTCCTGCTCATGAGAAGTATGTTTGTGCTGGCTTTCTCTTTCACTTTCTTCTCCTCTATTGGCAACAACATGTTTGTCCTACCATTCTTATCCAAGGTGTATGTATTCTTCCTCCCATCATGAACAACATTCCTGTCAAACTGCCATGGTATTCCCAATAGAATATGGAATACATCCATGGGAATTACATCACATAGAATTTCATCTCTATATACTCCTATATTAAATTCAACCAAGAATTTTTTAGTAACCATTACCTGGTGTCCCTTTTGCAACCACGAGACATTGTATGGCTTCGGATGTGCAGTCGTCTCCAGTTCCAATTTCTCCACCATCTCTGTGGATACTAAGTTATCAGTGCTCCCACTGTCGATTATCACCTTGCATACTCTGTCTTTAGTCTTGCAAGTTGTTATGAAGAGACTATTCCTCTTCATTGGATTTTCAACTTCTTCCTCTAGTTTTAAGAGAACCTTCCTCAACATCAGGGATCTCCCATCCTCTACTCCTTATGCTTCAACATCTCTTCTCCGTGCTTGTGAAATGTGAGCTTCAACTCCTCCTTCTTTATTTTTCTTGGGGAATTCCCAAGACATGTACCCTTTCTTTCCACGGGCATAACATCTTACTTCTCCTCCTCTTCCTCCTCCTCCTCTTCCTCTAGAAGAATTTCTTCCACCACCCTGTCTTCCTCGAGAATTTTGTCCTCTTTCCAAGTCACTGTGTGGTTTTTCAGCCTCATCCTTAGACTTATGTGCCTTGTCATGGGTAACTCCATTACCTCTGTTTGGGGCTGGGATTTTACCTCTTCCTCATTGACTTTGTTTTCTGGCCAACTTCTCCTCTGCCTTTAGTGGGAAATGATAAGTATCCTCCACTGTCTTTACTGACATCATGCTGAGCACATGTTATGAACCAAATATCAATATAGCATAGAAAAACCTCAGAAAAATTACTCAACGCCTTGAAAAAGAGATAATTTCAGATAATAAGCCTCTTCAAGGGGGAAACCTCCTTTACCCCACTTAAATGTTCAAGTACCAGATCATTCCAAATGAAAATGTCTCCTTGTTATATATAGGAGACTAGGAGGTATAATTACAACTAATGGAATAAAGACGACATAAATAAAATAACATTACTAATGTAATATGCCCTAATTAGGGGTAATGAGAAAATATTAGGGCTTAACATGCCCCTCCCCTTGAGACAAGTGTTGTCTGAAATGCTTGAGTAAATCTGGATGCCTCTATATAAAAGACTCATGTTCTCAAGTGTAATCTTTAGCCGATAGTTTCCTCCATTTAATGAGATACTCTGAAATGGATCTATTCCTCAGCTGGCGAATTCTTGTGCCAGTGATGGATTTAGGATCCAATATAATTTTTCCTTCCTCGTCAAGTTCTGGAAATATAGTTTGAACTAGGATCTTGTCACCTATAAACTTCTTTAATCATGAAACATGGAAAACTGGGTGTACTCGTGAAGATGCAGGAAAATCCAATTTGTATGCCATAGTACCAAACTTTTGCAACACCTATAAGGGCCATAGTACTTTGGTGATAATTTATTATCTCTCTTGTCTTTCTTGAGGGACATCTGTTTGTATGGTTGTAGTCTTAAAAACACCCAATCCCCTACTTCAAAACTTCTTTCACTATGATGTTGATCTGCTTGTTGTTTCATGCGATTATGTGCCATGGTCAGGTTGTCCTTTAATATTTGGAGAACTTGTTGTTGATTCTCGATGTGATCTTCCACTGCTTGAACCTTAGATTTTTCTTTTAGAGAAGAAGTGATGGAAGGAGGGTGGGTATCTATAAAGTGCCATAAATGGTGTCATTTTATTTCTTGATTATGGAAAGGAAGTGTTATACCACCATTCTACCAAGGGTGGCTCATTTGAACCATTGTGTTTGTTTTATTAGAGACAAAACAACGAAGGTAGCCTTCTGAACATTTGTTCACTATATCGGTTTTCAAATCAGATTAGGGATGATAGGATGAGCTATGACCAATTGAGTACCTAAAACAAAATAATTACGTAAAAATGTCCGATTGAAGATGGAGGATCTACTGTCACTTATAATGAAGAGAGAGAAGAAAATGCTTTGGGTTTGCCATGTAGATTTTGAACTGTCTCCATGAATGCGGTGGCAATTGTTACCCAACTTTGAAGGGATGAGAGGAGTGCACAAAATTGTGCGTGCCAGTCGATCTATCAGCAATCACCATGATACACTCTTTCCTTGGAACTTTGGTAACCACATTGATGAGAAATCATGGAAACCTCCTCTAGTGCTGACTTGGGATGGCTAATGGTTGTAAAGACCTGGGGTCTTGGTGAACCCATATTTTGTTGTCAAGACAAACATTCTGCCACAAACCTTTGAACTTATCAGTTTAAGGCCATCCCCAAAAAAAAATCCTTCTTGAATCTATGGTAGGTTTCAAAAATCACGAGTGCCCTCCTATTGGAGGTGTGCAATTCTAATAGTACCTTTTGTTTGAGTTAGGAGTTCTTACCTGAAATATAAGCGATCTTTGTACCATGAGTGAATCATTTTCGTAACCAAATGTGTATCTGATGCACTGGAATCATCTTGCAACCTTTGAATGAGAGTCCACAATTTTTAATCATTCTTTCTGGTCATCCATTTAGCTTCTATTATCCAATCGGGTTGGATGATTGAGATATCATGAAATGCCTCAACATCTTCATCCTTTCTTGAGAGTGCATCTACCACAACATTTTTCTTCCCATTTTATAGACGATTTCAAATCGCCTTAATATCTTGGATTTACCCATTTTGTTGTTCTTACGAAGATAGTCTTTGTTCCAAGAAGTATTTTTGTTGTTCTTCTGATGATATTCTTTGTTCCAAGAAGTTTTTTAAGACTATCATGATCTGTTTAGGACACCATTTCTTCAATGCAATGTAGTATTTCCATCATTTCCTTCTCACTTAAATGGGTTTGGCCAATAAGTCCTTTCTACCTTGGAATTGGTTGACTTTTCAAAAGCCGGGGCCTTCCTTCTTGCATTGGACAACACCAATTCCATTTCAGGAAGCATCGTTTCTACAATAAAGGTTTTGTGAAGTCACGGAGTGGTCATAAGTGGGAACTTTTATAACCTCTTTAAGTTGTTCAAAATCTTCAGTTGCCTCTGAGTCCATGAAAATGCATCCTTCTTAGTTAGTGCCATTAAGGTGTTGCCATTCTTCATGGTGCCAAACAAACTTGTGGTAATGCTTTGTCAAACCTAAAAAATCTCTAAGATTCTTCAATGTTTTGGGAATCAGCCAGTCCCATCCTTGGCCTTAATATTGTTAGGGTATACCTTGACACCTTCATGAGATACTATATGACCAAAATAATCCTCCTTTACTCAAAGAAACATTTGGATGGTTTTGGCATATAGTTGTTGCTCCTTTAGTAGTTAGCACCCTGTCAACATAATAGCATGATCCTCCGGAACTTTACTATAGATTATTATATCATCAAAAATAATAACCTCTAATTCCAAGGAGGGCTAGAAAATGGAATTCATCAACCAACGGAATGTGGAAGGTGCATTTGTAGGCCAAAGAGCATGACAAAATTCATAATGTCCCTTCATGAGTTCGAATGTTGTTTTGGGATATCTTCTTCCTTTCGATCGATGATACCCTGAACGAAGATCCAATTTTTTGAAATAGGTGCTCCATGTAGTTCATCTAACAATTCATCAATGACGGGAATGGGAAACTTATCTTTAATAATGATCTTGTTGAGATCTCTATAATCCCCGGACACATCATGCATGAGCTATCTTTCTTGAATACCATTACCACTAGTCTTGAGTAAGAACTTTGGCTAGGTCTAATAATGTGGCCTCAACATTTCTTCAACCATGCACTCAATTTCACTCTTCTGGGTGGCAAGGGGTATCTGTATGGCCGATGTTAGGAGGAACCTCCCAAGAATTAGGTGAATTTCATGATCATGATTTTTGAGTGGGTGGAGACCTTTAGGAATATCTTCAAATACTTTGAATGTATCAATAATCCCTTGGAGATCTTGAGGAATAGATGGCTTAGATGTTTTAACATCTAGTGAGGTATAGTTGTGCAATAATGCCTTGATGCCTTTTCAATATTTTGTCATGCCATTAGAGATTATCCTGCCTGGGGTTTCCACAGCGGAAATTACCTCTTAACTCAATTTCTTTTCCTTCAATGAAAATTTCATGAAAGTTCTTGAAAATTAAAAAGCCACTGTTCCTAATGATTTGAACCATTGGATTCTTAATTTTCAACATCTGCACCACCCATGTTTATATAAATCATTGGACTATTCATTACATATTCCCCATGGTAATATTGATCTTATTACTTGCATTTTCCTGACGAATTGATAGTTCCTCCATTTTGCAATCATTACTTGAAACTCTGGCGCTGGATATACAAAGTAATTGAGAGCTTTGGCTAATTTATAGTGAAAGATGAAATTATAGGTATTGCAGAATCAGTGGGACTGAAGTACCTTTTTCTTTTTGATGTATCCTTCGATCTTGAGAATTTGAGGAATGATAATTCCATCCAATGAATTACCATGTCGTGGGGAGTCCAACTCTTCAGACGAAATTGCTTCTACATTTTCATCTTGAGATGGTTTATTTCTTTTCTTCTTCTCTTCACAATCTATGCTGAATAATTACTTCTCACCACACTTATGTCCCTTCTTGTACTTCTGTCACAATTAAAGAATAAACAACTTTTGCTTTTGTTTCCTCCAATTGTTGAGGTGTCAACCTTGTAGGTTGGTGTTTTAGAATAAGGAGCATTTTTCTCTCTATAGATGTTAGGATTGGTCAGCTGAAGTAGCCATAGACATATTTTACTTTCAACATTTTCTTGCCACCTTAAATGCATTCTCAATTATTTAGGTTCCCAAAGGCGAACCTCATGTTTAATGTTATCTTTAAAGTTCCTATGAATACATCAATCAAGTGTTCCATTTGGAATATCGATTACCTTTATATTCAATCTTTGGAAGTTCTCAATGTGCTTGATAACTTGAACCCTTTTGCTTGAGATTTATTAATTGGATGAAGAAGGTATTTCTACTTGTATCCTCATAGTGTGCTATCATTTTCTTCATTGACAATTTTCCAAGTGACAGTGATTTGTGAGAACAAGGAAGCCATTGATACCAGCAAATTGATTAGGTTCTAAATATAAAGAAACAATTCATACCTTTGTGTGGCACATTATGTAGATCAAAGAATTTCCCCATTTGAGTATCCATGTGATTGGGTCCTTGCCATCAAAATTCCTCATGCTCGATCTTAGGAGCATTGGTTGGTCTTCAACCCAAAGTTGGAGTTCTCATTCTTGATTCACCTTCCTTGTGTCCTCATCCTTGAATTCATAGAATGCATTTTCACTTTCAGGTGTCTTCTCTGTTATGAAATTTTTCAATACTTCCATGATCTCTCTTTTAAGCCATCCATCTTTGCCTCAACTTAGCTTCCATCTCTTGTAGTTCATCTTTGTTACCTTCTTTTGTAAATCATTTATGTCCCTTTGCATTTATTCACCTTCATCAAAGTTTATGTCCCTTTGCATTTATTCACCTTCATCAAGAGTCCAAGTAGGATTTTCTGGAGGCTTATTTGGTGTAGAAGTTCCCTTTTTGGGTGGCATGTTGGCCAAGTATCACTTTTGAACCTTGATTTTGAGGTGGTTCTACTAAACAATATTTATTTTGTTGTATCTCCCAAGTTTCGACCCTTCTGGGTATGAAAATTTCTTTTATGTATTTCTTTGATATATCTTCTTTGCAATTCCAGGTCTGATCAAAATTGGATGTGCCAAGTGGAATTTATGGTAACTTCCACACAACTTGCTGATTTTTGGCCTTTCCAAGAGATCTCACATGTATAGCATGCCCCACACAAAATAATTGATATAAAATTCTTAAAATCATACCATAAATACTACAGACTATCCACTATCCAATGCAACCAGTCCCACTCAATTTGGATACTCTAGGAAGAAGTTATGATTGTTTTACCTGGAACACCTTCTTGAGACTAGTGAATAGGACTAGTCAGATACCATATCTTCCACAGGGTGTATATACAAATGTAAGATGACCCAGAAGATGAAATTTTTACCACATATACCTTACTAATTTCTTTGAATATCCTCCAAGCCATTCCTTCTGAAATGTTGTAGAAAACAATTTATAGCGAAAATGCCAAGGTGTCTTAGATGTAGCAGTGAAACCCGAAGACCTTGAGCTCTAATACCATTTGTTATGAGCCAAATATCAATATAGCATAGAAAAACCTCAGAAAAAGTACTCAACACCTTGAAAAAGAGATAATTTCAGATAATAAGCCTCTTCGAGGGGGAAACCTCCTTTTACCCCACTTAAATGTTCAAGTACCATATCATTCCAAATGAAAATGTCTCCTTGGTATATATAGGAGACTAGGAGCTATAATTACAACTAATAGAATAAAGCCGACATAAATATATAACATTACTAATGTAATATGCCCCAATTAAGGGGTAATGAGCTAATATTAGGGCTTAACAACTCATCGTGGATTTCATATGTCAGGCCATTTATATATCTGGAAAATTTTTCTTCACCTCTCTCCCTTTGTACAGTTCTGATGTTCAACCTATAGAACTCCTCTGTGTACTCCTTAACTGTCATCCCTTTCTGTCTCAAGTTTTTCATCTTCCTGAATAGATTAATCTGATAATCCTTGGGCATGAAATTAGCCTTCAACTTGGCTACCATTCTGTCCCAATTCTTTATCTTCTACTGACCTTTGCTTCTCCTTTCAACCTGCAATTCATCCCACCACAGTGTTGTGTGTCCTTTTATCCTAGTGACAACCTGTTTCACCTTTATCTCTTCATCGAAATCTTCATTGTCAAAATGTTTGTCCATGGATCTTATCCAATCCAACATCTCTTAAAAATATAAATTTCCTTCATACATTGGGACTTCTATATTGGCTCTACTTCCCATTCTAGCAACTGCTCTCAACAAGCGTTCTTCAACAACATCGTATCCTGCAACTTCTTCGGATTCTACTTCTTCACTCTCTGCATCACTGAAGTCTCCAACATCAGGTGCTCATCTCTGCACTGCCTCCATTACCTCTAATATTTCACGAAGTTATTGCATCTCCCTTTCTATAGCTTTATTGGCTAAAGGTGCTTCCACTCGTCTCCTTGGTGGAATTGTGTTGAATGTCTATCGCACACAGAGTAAAACTCCGAGTTCTTATATCTCCTCTCCTTTTCCTACTGTCTATAAGCCAAACGTTTCTCTGATACCACTTGATGCATACCTGCCTTCTCTCTTAAGGCGTGCGCGACCTCCTGTTCTTGGATCGATCAAGAAAATGAGTCTGATGGACTCTCTAGGTATTTTCTAGACCCCAAACCCACTTACACAGGTCCTTTCTCCAAATACATAGGTTGTATGAGACCCGCAAGCCGTCTCCTCGACTTTGTTCAAACCTCAATGCCAAACGGGTGCTAGCTCTTCTCTGGTTAAGCCCTTTCCTTTACATGACCATGGCTATGACCACTCGCCTGATCAAAAGGCACATCGTGACTTCACGTACCAGGTCTTCGTATGTGAGTCACACCGAATCTCCCAACCTCCAAAATCTTGATAGGAGCCTAGTGCGTTCTAGCCCCTCTATTATCCTTCCCCGATGTGACCCTTCACTATGACCGTGGGCCAATCTTTTGAGCGCTTCATGATTTCATTTTTCACGAAGCTTTCTTGCTCATCCTCCCGAAACCCAAACTTGTGAGGTTCACTTGCTTGATCAATGGTCCACAATCCCCATGATCCAATGGTCCTGATCTCCTTTTCACATATCGGGATTTCATGTTTCGCGAAGTTGGAGGACCGCTCACCTCCCTTCTCTCGATATCTAAACTCCCGATATCTCCCTGGGAAACCAACAGTCCAGATATCTCCTCAATCTGATGGCTTAGATCAAATCATGAACTTTGATTTCACGAGTTACCAGAACTCCTACTTTCGATTTCCCTAGTTGTGAACTCCTGAGAAGACAAGATCTACGGTTCATCTCCCTCCTCCGATCAACGACTGTGCTCAAATTGTGATTTCATGATTCACGAGTTCTTATAACTCTGCCTTTGAATTCTCTTTGTCACGAGTCAGCAAAACGTTGATCTCTTACCATGTGTCCCCCTTGATGGACAGTTCCGATGATTTCAGAACTTTCGTAACCCCGATCCTCTTGTATACTTTCAGGGCTTATCATTAGTGCACTTTATCTTTATTGGGCGGTTACGATTCTTTTTCTCTTAGATTGAACGACTGAGATATTTCCCCCTCTGCACTTGCTCCTCGTTGTCTGGATGCTGATCAGACGGTCTAGATCTTTCCTTCTGAGCTTACGCTTCCTTCAGACTTAGAAGATTTTTGAAGGATTCAAAGGCTTCGACCTTTATCCTTCCTGCGATTCCATTTCTTGGATCTCGTTAACACTTATGAAAAGTGTTATTCCTCTTGAGCTTGGTCTCATGAAGTATTTGACTTCCCACACACTGCTTGCATTTCAGGGATTTCTATAACTCATATCCAAAGGATTTTTTGAAGAGAAATTCCTATCGCCCTCCTGGCATTCTCCTTTTTTGGTTCTTCGACTTCTTGCAATGTCCCTTCGACACTTAGTCGAGTCTCAGATCTGTGCACTCCTTTCACCAAATCTTTACGCAAGGTTCGAATTCTTGTGGACGACTGTGCATGCCTTGCACCAGTCTCTTTCCATTCATTGCAAAGGGAAGTTTTGTGTTATCTCTTCTGAGCTTCAAAACCAAAATAGATTCTGTTAATGC
Organism: Picea sitchensis; assembly: GCA_010110895.2. Classification (NCBI taxonomy): domain Eukaryota; kingdom Viridiplantae; phylum Streptophyta; class Pinopsida; order Pinales; family Pinaceae; genus Picea; species Picea sitchensis. The sequence continues at coordinate 66,008 of SNQJ01S0000981.1, forward strand.
ACGCGTTGCATTCTGTGTGCAAACCTTGCACCAATTTCAACAGAAGAGAAACAATTGAAACTTATCCTAACATTCACAGTTACTTCTACTCATAATGAAATTCATTCATTCATTCATGAAAACACAGTAATAGAGAATTGAAAAACAATTTCCACACCATGAATTGAATCAATTTTCCTCTATTATATTCATAAGTGAAAATGGCCACAACTGAAATCAAAACAAAAACTGAAAAACCAAGAAATCTCCTACTAATTTGTATCTATCTAACTTGCAACTATCTACTCTGTAGCCAGTCTCATTTGGGCGTACATAACCTCTATTTATCTCAGAGGGCTCTTAGGGTTCCCCTTGACTACTTGTCTACATAAAAACCTAACCTACGACTCTCTTAGTCCAGTTGCATTCCAGAGCCGGAGTGGAACCTCCCACTTCGCTTGAGATTTCTCAAGCGTGCCTCAAAAGATTTTTCCGACATTGAGTTAAGGAATACTTCAAAATGTTTGCTGCAACTGCCAACATTGAGGTTCCGTACAGATTCCCAGACGCTGATAGGTCCTACTCCGTGTGCTTGCTAGTGATGCTCCTGCATCAGACTGGTTGGAATCACATGATGCGATACTCAATTGTAAGATGAAATGATTGAGTTTGACCAATGATGAGGGACATATACAAGTGATTGTAGGAATAAACCAAAGAGTTTCCCTAAGGTTCATTCTTCCCTATAGCTATGGAAGAGCATATGCAAGGGATGCAAGATATATGCAATCCTAACACTAAACAACAAGGGCATGGAGAAAGGATTAGAAAACCTTCCATTAGTACAAGGGTTTGCAGATGTGTTCCTAGAAGAGTTACTAGGTTTTCCACCTGAAGGAGAGATGGAATTTTGTTGATTGATTGGGTTGGTTGTCATTGATGTCAACCCTTGAAGAAAGTTCAGTAGCAATTTCTGATAGGACAAAGGTTTGGATAATGGACCCAAGTTTTTTTTATGGATAATGGTATGAGTTTTGATATATTTGTAGGTAAGACTATTCTAGATGGATAGTACATGTCACGCCATTTCCGGTGGTATGTGGAACATCACATAACTCCTCACGGTTAGAGAGTTATGGCCATGTGAAGTTGGAGAACACTCACGAGTCACCTAGAAGCCCCAAAAAGTCAAAGTGTTTGCAAAAGAAATTATTTAAATAATAAAGTTAATGGAGAACTCCCTAAAATAAGGAAAGTGGGATGCTACACAAAAGTATAAATAAGAGGCAAGTCTCTCTCATTTAATCACACTTGAACATATTGAATATCTTTTGTTGTGTAAGGCTTATTGCAAGTACTCATTGATACATCTGAAGTTGCAAAAGTCTGAGGTAGTATGAAGGGTTGATGGAGAAAGTTTTGAAATTACGACGAATACTAAAAAACCCTAATTTCTGAGGCGTACGTGGGATGACAATGTATTAGGGTGCTTACATACGCGGGCTGACAGTGAATTAGGGTGCGTACATACGCGGGCTGGTATTGTATTATGGTGCGTACATGTGGGTAAAGCCATGGAAACTTGAGAAGATGAAAATGCAAAGGTTCTAGATTCTGAGATCAAGCTCCTAGGATGGTCTACAATGCTCATATACACCAGATCTATCCATTGGTTCAAAATGTATGTATTATTTCTATGAATATTTGGATTTTGATGTATGCATGAGATATGGTTATGGATATTTGAGGATTCTCCCTAGAGTGACTAGTGGTTGCATGGGATCTTCTATATAAGTCATATCTACAGAAATACAATGTTGGTATATTTATCATTGATACTTCTTGTTAGAGTTGAGGCACATCTTGTATTTCTTTACATATGGCTAAGGGTTTTTGTGGTACATGGTTGAGAAAAGTATTTGATGAGTTGACACATACATGAGGTGTATAGTTGATGATGTTGGTACATATTGATAAGTCATAGTTTTTGTGTAGTTGATTAATGATTGGTACATACTTGGTACATGGTTGGAGGTACTTGTTAGTAGTATTGTTGACACATGGTTTATGGATGATGTAGCATACTTGTTTTGGTATATTATTAGAAGCACATATTGATATTGGTGATGATTATGAGTTGTTGTGATATGTTTGGTTGAAGCAAATCTTGGTGATATTGTGCATATGGTTGAGATTTGTCTCGGTGATTGATATTGGTGAGTAGATCTGATTTGGTTGATAATATTGATGAGACAAGTTGTTGTGATAGGTGTTTTTGGAAATGTTGTTGTGACAGGTTATTTGTATAGGTTTGGTGCATGGTTGATGCATTTGTTTATGGTATAGGTTGAGGTACAAGTTGATGTATGGTACATGTTGGGACAAGTTGTTACAGGTTTTTTAGTGTAGATTGATTTGTACAGGTTTACAACAATATATCTCAGAGTGATAGTGTGACAATGGTTCCTTCATTCTACTTATATGCCAGGGAGGTTGGATGGGGGAAGGATAGGTGGTTGTAGCCACTTTTTGGTTGTAGCTGAAGAAATTAGGGTGTTGTAGCCTCCTTCTGGTTGTAGCCAGAGAATTGGGGAGTTGGAGCTTCCCTTAGGTTGTAGCCTGAGAAACTAGGGGGTTGGAGCCTCCTTCCATTTGCAGCTAGAAAACAAAGGAAGCTGGTGCTTCCAATGAATGTAATTATTCAAAACATATAAGAAAAAATATTTTGTGGTTTTATCCCGCTTTGGGTTTCCACGTAAAAACACTGGTGTACTGTGAATGTGTATGGTTTCTCATTTGTTCATTGTTTATTTACTCTGCAATTATTGGATGATAATTCTACATTTAAATAACACTTTCATTATATGGTTAAAAAAGATTAAATTTCTCTATTACTGATTCAGCCCCCCCTCTCAGTAATCCAACAATTGGTATCATAGAAGGTTCCTTCAAAAATTAGTTTAACCACTCAAAGGTAGATCATGGATAGCAACAACATGTATAAAAATGGAATACCACAATTTGATGGAAAAAATATGCATTTTGGAGTAGAAGGATGAAAACATATATACATGCACATGGATTTGAAATTTGACAATGAATTGTAAATGGATACAAAGAACCGATAGTTCCGCCGACAAATGAAAGAGCAATAAAAATTGGTCAAAATAATTACAAAGCTACAAATGCACTTTTGAATGGTCTTTGTGAATCGGTATTCACCAAAGTTATACATTGTAAATCCGCTAAAGATATTTGGGACAAACTTCAAAATATTTATGAAGGAAATTCAAAATTCAAAGCGGCAAAGATTAAAACTTACAGAGGTTAGTTCGAACAACTAAATATGAAGGAAGATGAGAATATTGTAGCTTATTTCTTACGAGTCAATGAAACAGTAAATGCAATCATAGGATTGGGAGAAGAAATCAAAGAATCTGTAATTGTTCAAAAGGTACTAAGATCTTGTCCTATGAGATTTGACCCTAAGATATCAACACTAGAAGAAAGAGAAGATCTAGAATAAACATGCAATGAAGAAATACATGGAATATTCATAGCATATGAAATGAGATATGAATAGGAAAATCTATATATAAAAGAAGCATCTTTCAAAGAATCCAAAAGGTCAAAGAAAAAAGGAAAGCAAAAGGAAAAAGAACATAGCAAAAATAGTGACATCTCAAGAGATGATGAAGAAGTGACCAAGTTCGTCAGAAGATTGAACAAGGGAACCAATGGCAGATATAGAGGTAAGTTTCCTTTGATTTGTTTTAATTGTGATGGTATTGTTCATTTTGCTAACAAATGTCCTCATAATAAAAACAAGAGGAATGATGAAGATTACTCAAATAGAAAACAAACATATAAAGGAAAAATAACCACAAAGAATTTTTTCAAGAAAAGCTTATGCACCAAAGAAGACATCTCATCATCAGATGAAGATGAAGTTAGTGACAGTGAGACATAAAGAGTTCTATTCATGGAAGTAGAAGAATCTAACAAAGAAGACACCGAAGAAGAATATGAGGAGGCTGAAGAAGAATATGAAGAGGCAGAAGTTGTCTACCAAGAAGAATTGTTGTGTGCCATAGAATTTATAAAAAGAGAAACAAAGAAAAACAAAAAGCTACAAGTGAAACTAGACAAGAAAGAAGACATTAAGGAACTAGGACAAATGATCACAAATTTGAAGGTTCAAATAGAATAAAATAAAAGAATTGAAGAAGCACTCAAAGAAAAAATAGAATAAAGAGACATGATCATTGGAAATTTGGAAGAAAAGATTGTCACATTAAGAAAGGATCTTCAAAAGAAAAATATGCAGAACAATTCAAAAGTTTTGGATGGCATTATCAACAGTCAAAAGCCCCATCATGACAATTCTAAACTTGGATACAATCAAACAGAAAATGGATCAATCTCCAAAACAACAGAACAAGAAACATATCCAAAAATCTATGCAGAAACAATCAAAGGGGATATGAAGACCTACAAAGAAGATTACAAGGACACTCCATCAAGAAAACTCAAATTTCAGAATCAATGACCGACATATAGGCCTCAGGAAGAAGAAGGATTCAGAAGAGAAACTCCATTAAGAAGATCTTCAACTCCCAGGTATCAAACTATCTTTTTTTTGTTTATGTTATGCATGTGATAATTTTGGACATAAAGATATGAATTACAGAGCTAACAATAGGAACATAAACAACTTTGAAATTCATACACAAAAGGGTTATGCAAGAAGGTTCAGTGAAACACATAGAAGAAGTTACACGAGGTTTGAATCATTGAGCACTAAAGTGGAATGCTGCAAGTCTAACAACTTTGGAAACATGGCCAAAGATTTTAGAATGACAGTTCCTCCAAGAGAACCACAACATAATAACAACATTCACAGACAGGAACCTCATAAGAGAACATAGATAAGAACGCACACTCTCTCTAAAATCTAAGTAGAATAAACATGGTTGGTATGTTGACAATGGCTGCTCAAAACACATGAGAGGTGATAAAGACAAGTTTCTTACATTAAGAAATGAAAGAGATGGATCAGTCTCCTTCAGAAATGATGATTCAGCTAAAATCATTGGAAAAGACACAGTCAGAATTGGAAACAAGAATACAAAGGAAAAAAATGTTCTACTAGTAGAAGATATGAAATATAATCTTCTAAGTGTGAGTCAAATGTGTGACTAAGGTCACAAAATTACTTTCAATTCACAAAAGTGCGAGATAAGAAAAGAAGGTTCAGGAAAATTGATTGCAACAACTGCAAGAATTTCAAGCAATATATATGTACTAAGTGAAATTGGAAATGAAAAGTGTTGTCTAGGAAAGGAAGATGAAAGTTGGCTATGGAACATACAAATGGATCACATGCACTTTGATAACCTTATCAAATTCAACCAAAAAGAAGCATTTAGAGAAATTCCCCAGATTATGAAACCAACCAATACTTTATGCAATCATTGCTAACAAGGAAAGCAAACAAAGACCATGTTTAAATCAAAAGAATATTTAATGACAAGACCATTAGAAATTGTGCATATTGATCTAGTTGGACCAACTACAACAAAGGGTTTAAAAGATGAGAAATACTTTATGTTATTAGTTTATGATTATAAAAGAATGACTGCAGTTTTCTTTCTCAAGAATAAGTCAGAAGCTTTTGAAAACTTCAAGGTCTACAAGGAAATGGTTGAAAATCAAATGGATTCAAAAATCAAATGTTTGAGATTTGATAATGGAGGAGAGTTCACTTCAAAGGAATTTATGGACTACTGCAGCACACATGGAATAAAAAAGAAATTCTCTGTTGCTAAGACACCTTAACATAATGGAGTTGTTGAAAGAAAGAACAAGACAATACATGAAATGACTTGAATAATGTTGATGGATTCCAAATTGACAGATATCTTTTTGACACATGCAGTGCATACAATGATTCACATTAAAAACAAAGTAATGTTCATAAAAACCACTGACAAAACTCCCTACGAGCTATGGAAAGGAAGACTAGCAAATGTGAAGCACTTCAAAGTATTTGGAAGAAAATGCTACATCAAAATAGAAGATGGAAGAATGGGAAAGTTTGACTCTCGTGTGGAAAAAGGAGTATTTTTTGGTTACTCAAGTACAAGGAAAGCATACAAGTGTTACAATTTGAGGTTGAACAAAGCTGTGGAAAACATCAATGTAACAATTGATGAAACAGATGGACAAGAACTAAAGGAAGAATAAAATGAATCAATGGAACAACTTTACGAAGAAGAAGCAAAAGATGAAGAAGAAGTAGAAGGGGAAGATGAAGAAGAAGTAGAAGGGGAAGATGAAGAGGATCAGTCAGAAGTATAAGAGCAAGTTCAACACGTGCACACCTAGCAAATGAGTACATAAGAATCATCCTTCTGAAAAACACACTGTGCCACAACACTTTAAGCTGTTCTAAAAAATGTCTTAAGATAAACCAATGGATCGTCTTTCCTTCCTCTCTCAACTTAAGGTTTTATAGTGCATCATTGAAACATGGAAACATAGTGAGAACACAATTGTGTTTACAATCTATAGTAATCTACACAAATTTATAGTAATATACACATGAAACTGATTTATTGAATGCAGTCATATCCAAATCTAACTTAGTCTTATTAGTTATAACAAACACTAAATTATAGGATCTAGAATCTTGATCCTAGAAGACTTCGTTGTCACCAAATTCCAACATGGTTATGGTGAGATTTCCTCTATTTAATGAAACGAATAAGTGTATTACTTGCTTTGTATATCATTACTCTGGTTTATTGGAATATATTTTGGTTAAGTATGAATACTCGGATCTGTATGCATTTCTTTATCGACATTTCTCCTCGTCTTGCTAAGGGTCACTGGTTAATTTCGTTTACGAGTTTATTTATTTTCTTCTCTAGAGTTTTCTCTTGAGACCCGTCTTCCTAGTGGATGTCGTCTCTTCACAGTAGCCCCGGGCTATCCTGTATCTCCTCAAAAATAATAATCAGGGTTTCATTATGAACCCTAGAATATTTATACTTCTGTTAGCACGAATTATTAATAATTTCAGACCTATATTTTATATGGAAAATAGGCTCTTCTTAAGAGCTCTATTTACACACATTTTTGTTTTTATGTTTCGCTTCCAGAAATGGTTATCCAAAATCATTCGACATTTTAATGTTTTGTGTGAAGCATTTGAGTATACCCTCTTTGCTATCTTAGTTGTGGGTATCGTAACATATCTCCATTAAATCTTAAGTCAAGATTGTGAGAACATTGTTTTTGGGGTTTAAGCATTTACCATGTTATCATTTCCTCTTCCAATAAAAATATTGTCTCTAGTTATATATAAATATTTTATTTCAACATATTGTGCCATTGTGCAATACACATAATATCTTTATTATTTTCTTGCAAAATCAGACTACATATTACTTATGAGCCTCTCAAGTTTATTGCGGTATTACTCCATTTCATTTATTGGTTAAAAACCCTACCCTTCTCGTTATGGTTTACTCTAGTTTATGTGTAGGGAAATATTTATTACCATGATGTCTTAATACATTACTATATGAGTAAGTCCTTTGAAAATAAAACATCATGCACAAAACAATTTCTTGGATATTCATAAGTGTGTAGAATTGTTACTACATAAAAGTTGTGCTCTGGTATATCTTGTTCAGGTATTTCTAGTTCAAGAATTTTCATAGGATTCCTTTTCAAACAACTAAATCATTAAAGAAAATTTAACGATTCTTTCCTTATTTGTGTGAAGATAATAGAATAGTTACACATATAATAACTTATAAATTTCTCCCTTACATCCCAAATTACTTGTTCCATCACCCCTAGCCTAAATAATAAGGATTCTTTCCTTATTTGTGTGAAGATAATAGAATAGTTACACATATAATAACTTATAAATTTCTCCCCTACATCCCAAATTATTTGTTCCATCACCTCTGAGCCTAAATAATTATCCCATAGGGATTGAAAATTGTATAACCCTTTGAAGAAAATATGAAAGTTTGATTCTTTGTGAGAACAATCAAACTTAATTCCTCACAAGTACTCAACAAAAAATAGCTTTCCTAGGTATTTACATCTTTTGAAGTAAGGTTCCACTTGTCCTCATGGACAATATTTACTCTCGTTGTTTTAAAGTTTGTTTCTAGTTCAATAAAACAAATTTTAAAATATGATGATATAATTTTCATGTCATCTGTGGAACAAGAGTGGATATTCCTCCTTAGGAGTAAAGTACCTCCAGTGCACTTTAACTTGGTTCTAGATTGATGCAAGAGCATCTCTCCATGTCAGCCAGCCAGCCAACCAACCACGTCAGGGAATTCGAATCGCGTGATGAAGAGAGGCGTTGTCCTCATTTTGATTTAGAAATGAATGTAATTAATTGCTTAGGCTATTGAGCCATAGAGCTGTGCCTTTGTGCAGGCGTAAGTAGATAGGCCTTTAATGAGTTGTAAGGCTGAGATCTAGATCCAAATAGCGGACTAGACAACCCATTCAATGTAATTGAATAGGGTAGGTAGATTTGGGGGGAAGAGCTCGAAGAGCCCCTCAGGTAAAAAGGGATTTAGTATCTCATTGAGTAGCTATGTGGGTGAGCTAGCAAGAGTTAGGAGGAAGATAGAGTGAGAATTTGCAAATAGAGAGCAGAAGAGGAGGAGCCGAGACCTTGTTACAGGCCATGCTCAGGAATATGCAAGTAGAGAGCAGAAGAGGAGGAGCCGAGACCTTATTACAGGCCGTGCTCAGGAACACCTTGTAAATACAGGCGTTTGTCATATTTAATACAAATAACAGGTTTTCCTGCATGACTATGTGTTAAATGAATGTCTGTGAGTGTTCTTTTATGCTGTAGATGTATGCTTTAGGTTTGCATTTGCAGGAGTTCTTGATTTTAGGCTTGAGAGGTCTTTGAGGCTTCATACCAAGAGGGTGTGACAGAACACTGCAGGTTCTGATAGCCATGCATAGAGGTTGCATATTTGAACTCTGCGGATTCAGACAAAGACGTGCCAGGTGGGCACACAGCTGGAATCATCAACTCAGGGAGAAGACCTATGAGGTTGTTGAATACCTCAGGAGGCAAGGCTATGGGAGAAGAACATAGTTGCAGACATAATCACTGAGGATTCTGTGAAGCTCTGCCTAGTGGGCGTTGAGAATATGCACAACAGTGCATTTGGAGGAACTATGTTGCGAGTTCAGAAAGAAACCAGAATCACTAAGGATTCTGAGAGCTCTACCAAGTGGGCATTGAGAAGGCGCATAGGGTGCGTAGAAGGAGACATAACTACTGGAAATTCTGGAAGAAGATACTCTGCCAGGAGGGCATTGAGACAGTGTGCAGACAGGCACAAGAAAGAGAACTTCGTTGATTTCTGTATTTAGGAGGAGAATCCACTGAGGGATCTTAGCAGGGTTGCTGAACACCCTACATATTTAGCAAGAGGTTTCTTGAGCAGAAGGATAGCCATGAGGGCATCCAAATTCTCCATTTGCAGGAGAGAGGAAGAAGGTTTTATTTCCTTAGAGATCTGAGTGTTTGAGAAGCTCTGGAGAGATAACACTTTGTGTGCGTGAAGACTCTGCAGAGGTGTAGAAGTCAAAGAATACCTTGGGGATTCAAGGATAAGCTCAGGAGGAGTAGTGCTTTTTGGACACGGAGCTATAGTTGCAAGGAATGCAGAGGTCGAAGAACTCTTTGGAGAGTTCAGAGTTCCCAAAGCTCAGGAAGGATAAGGTCTTCGAAACTATTGAAGGGTAGCGCAGTGAAGTTACGACTGGAAGATTGTAAGAAAGCGTCATAAGTTTGCATGCAGGTGGACAAGTTCTGTGGAGGAACACTTGAGTCATTTCGCAGGTTTCATTAGGGAGGAACGGACGGTCGAAATTCTCCGAGGAGGATTCGCGACATCCTGTGAGCTGTTAGATCTCAGGAAGGAGAAGGGAGGTTACGGCGAGAACGTCAAAGGGTTCAAAGCTTAGGAGGGGCAGGACCATAGATCTGAGCCACAAGGGCCGTCAGATCTACCCGTGAATCTCATATCGGGGTTTCATGGGTTGAAACTTCGTAACATTGCAACGAAAATCACGAAATCACGATACGCGATATCCCGATGGCTAAGTAAACAGTGTGGGGCCACATAAGTGAGTGACATGGACAAGTGGCACACCATTTCGGGGTTTTGCAGCGAGAAGTCTCGAAACATTGACATCAGGATTCGCAATCCCGCAAAGTCAGAAATCCCGACAGAGGTGACGGGACGTTGAAAAGTCAAACTCGCGCGTGCGTCGGAGTTTCGGCATATCGAGAATCGGTAGTCGGAGACATAAGTTACTCGACATCGCGAGTGCCAAATTCACGATAGAGGAAATCTCGATAGGAAAAGGTTAGTGTTGACTGGTTCTCGAGTCTCGGGGATTCGATAGACCTATGCTTGACCACTGACATCACGAAGTCGCGAAGTCTGATCTCCCAATTGTAAAGAGGAGATCCCATGGAGATTGTTGTGGGTGTAGAATTCCCGATAGTGAATTAGAAGAGCCTTAGATTTGTTCAGTCCATGTGAAAGAAAATATCCTATGTCGATGTGGCCTTCTAACCTGCGGGTTGAGAGGTAGCGGGGCGTCGACATCAATCATGATACGAGGTCGCTATGGGATCTCATGGACTATCAGGAGGACAGCCAAGGAATTTCACATTGCCGATTGGGCAATAAAATGAGGTCACTGCGGGATCTCAAAGACTTCCAGGAGGGAAACAAAGGGCTTCCAGTTTTCCAGGTGGGCAAAGGAACATAGATGGAATCATTTGATTCCATGGACTGCCAGGAGGGTAGTGGGAGCATCTCAAATCACCAAGGGGGTAGAGATGAGAATACAAGACTGGTTGAAAGTCTCATGGACTCGGAGGTGAGTTCAATTCAGCAAGGAGTGCTGATGAAGATGGGATAGGTTGATCTCATAGTCTGCCAGGAGGGTAGCAGGAAAATCCCATTATGCCAGGTGGGCAGGGATGAACAGATGAGACTATCTGAGAATCTCATAAACTCAGAGGTGAGTTTGGAACARCAGGTGCAACTGACAAAGGAGGAAGATATGAGAAATCTTCTGATGATTGGGGGAATTGAAATACCCCTACCACTTAGCTCAGAGGAGGAAGAGGTCTGTGTTGTAGATGAAGCAACAACAACAGAAGGACATCTAGMTGATACTGTCAGGGAAGAGGAATTGGAGCAGACTTTGGAAACTTCCCAAGCAGGAGAGGAAAATGAGCATTCTRAGGAGTGTCTCAATGTATTCAGCCAGGAAGCCGTAGCACTGAAGTTGACAGCGGAAGAAGCAGAAGAGGATGATGAGCATTTCGATGAATGGCTCAATATTTTCAGCCAAGAGACTGAAAAGACTGCAACCTGGGAGTTTGCAGAAGAAGAAGAAGAGGCAGATAAATTTTTCTTTGCTGATCTGTATGAGAAAATTGAAGCCCTAGAGAGAATTTTGAAGGTGAAGGGCATGCATATCCAATAGGTGAAGTTGGAAGCTGATGAAGAAAGCATGGGATATCGCAGTGATCTGCCCATGTGTCGAAAATTTTCACAGCTGAGGAGACTGCATGAACAGGACCAGCCATTGGAGCAGCTGGATGCAGCGATCGAGGAGATCAGAAGGATGATGTCAGGGTCAAAAAATATTGTCAGCAAGGAGAGGCTAAGCAGAAGGAAGGAAGCAACAACAACAACACAGAAGCAGTAGCAGCGGCAATAAGATGGAGCAGATGAACAACTCCGAAGGATGATTTGGGATCCAGAAGAATTTCCATAGCTGAGATGGGAAGCTCATGAGCAGGAGCTCATGAATTTTGCAGCTGAGGAGTATGATGTAGGAGCATCTCTCCATGTCAGCCATCCAGCTAGCCAACCATGTCAGCGAATTCGAATCACGTGATGAAGAGAGGCGTTGTCCTCATTTTGATTTAGAAATGAATGTAATTAATTGCTTAGGCTGTTGAGCTATAGAGCCCTGCCTTTGTGCAGGCGTAAGTAGATAGGCATTTAATGAGTTGTAAGGCTGAGACCTAGATCCAGATAGCGGACTAGACAACCCATTCAATGTAATTGAATAGGGTAGGTAGATTTGGAGGGAAGAGCTCGAAGAGCCCCTCAAGTAAAAAGGGATTTAGTATCTCATTGAGTAGTTGTGTCGGTGAGATAGCAAGAGTTAGGAGGAAGATAGAGTGCGAATATACAAGTAGAGAGCAGAAGAGGAGGAGCCGATTACTTGTTACAAGCCATGCTCAGGAATCTGCAAGTAGAGAGCAGAAGAGGAGGATCCAAGACCTTGTTACAGGCCGTGCTCAGGAACACCTTGTAAATACAGGCGTTTTTCATATTTAATACAAATAGCAGGTTTTCTTGCATGACTATGTGTTAAATGAATGTCTGTGAGTGTTCTTTTATGCTACAGATGTATGCTTTAGGTTTTCATTTGCAGGAGTTCTTAATTTTAGGCTTGAGAGGTCTTTGAGGCTTCATACCAGGAGGGTGTGACATAACACTGCAGGTTCTAATAACCATGCATAGAGGTTGCATATCTGAACTCTGCGGATTCAGAAAAAGACGTGCCAGGTGGGCACACAGCTGAAATCATCAACTCAGGAAGAAGACCTATGAGGTTTTTGAATACCTCAGGAGGTAAGGTTGTGGGAGAAGAACACAGTTGCAGATAAAATCACTGAGGATTCTATGAAGCTCTGCCTAGTGGGCGTTGAGCATATGCATAGCGGTGCATTTAGAGGAACTCTGCTGCGAGTTCAGAAAGAAACCAGAATCACTAAGGATTTTGAGAGCTCTGCCAAGTGGGCATTGAGCAGGCGCATAGGGTGCACAGAAGGAGACAAAACTACTGGAAATTTTGGAAGAAGACACTCTGCCAGGAGGGCATTGAGACAGTGTGCAGACAGGCACAAGAAAGAGAACTCCGTTGAGTTCTGTATTTAGGAGGAGAATCCACTGAGGGATCTTAGCAGGGTTGCTGAACACCATGCATATTTAGAAAGAGGTTGCTTGAGCAGAAGGATAGCCAGGAGGGCATCCAAATTCTCCATCCGCGGGAGAGAGGAAGAAGGTTTTATTTCCTTAGAGATCTGAGTGTTTGAGAAGCTCAGGAGAGATAGCACTTTGTGTGCGTGAAGACTCTGCAGAGGCACAGAAGTCAAAGAATCCCTTGGGGATTAAAGGATAAGCTCAGGAGGAGTAGTGCTTTCAGCGCACGGAGCTATAGTTGCAAGGAATGCATAGGTCGAAGAACTCTTTGGAGAGTTTAGAGTTACCAAAGCTCAAGAAGGATAAGGTCTTCAAAACTGTTGAAGGGAAGCACAGTGAAGTTTCGACTGGAAGATTGTAAGAAAGCGTCGTAAGTTTGCATGCAGGTGGACGAGTTCCGCAGAGGAACACTTGAGTCATTTCGTAGGTTTCATTAGGGAGGAATGGACAATTGGAATTCTCCGAGGAGGATTCGTGACATCCCGCGAGCTGTCAGATCTCAGGAATGAGCAGGGAGGTTATGGAGAGAACTTCAAAGGATTCAAAGCTCAAGGGGCAGGACCGTAGATCCGAGCCACAAGGGCCATCGGATCTACCTGTGAATCTCATATTGGGGTTTCGTGGGTTGAAACTCCGTAACATTGCAATGGAAATCACAGAATTGCGATACGCGATATCCTGACGGCTAAGTAAACAGTGTAGGGCCACATAAGTCAGTGACGTGGACAGGTGGCACACCATTTCGGGGTTTCGCAGCGAGAAGTCCCAAAACATTGACATTAGGATTTGCAATCCCGCGAAGTCAGAAATCTCGACAGAGGTGACGGGACGTTGAAAAGTCAAACTCGCGCGTGCGTCGGAGTTTCGACATATTGGGAATCAGGATTCAGGGACACAAGTTACTCGACATCGTGAGTGTTGAATTCGTAATAGAGGAAATCCCGATAGGAAAAGGTCAGTGTTGACTGGTTCTCGGGTCTCGGGGATTCGAGAGACCTATGCTCAACCACTGACCTCGTGAAGTCGCAAAGTCTGATCTCCCGATTGTAAAGAGGAGATCCCATGGAGATTGTTGTGGGTGCAGAATTCTTGATAGGGAATTAGAAGAGCCTTAGAGTTCTTCAGGCCGTGTGAAAGAAAAGATCCTACGTCGACGTGGCCTTTCGACCTGGGTTGAGAGGTAGCGGGGCGTCGTCATCATAGAGCATAGTTTAACTTGGTTCCACCTTAAGTTCACCTTCTCATTCCACTGGTTCACATTCTACTTACAAATATGAGTTACAACATGTACATACTTCTTTAACAATGAAACATGAAACAAATTGTTAAATTTTAAATTGGCTAGAAGTGCAAGCTAATAGGCCATTATCCCCACTCTAGCAAGCACTTGAAATGGCCCACAATGCAGCGGTGCCAGCGTGGCACTCTTTCCCAATTTAAATGAACTATTCATGGGTTTGAATTTAAGATAAACATGATCCCCTATATTAAATTCTACATGTGTTCTTTTTGGGTCTTCAAAACCTTCTTTTCTCTCTTGTGCACTTTTCAAATTTAGTTGTTTGGTATCTCCTATCATACATCAACTCAAAGGGACTCATTATTAGAGATGTCTTATAACCATTATTCTATGTAAACTCAACAAGATGAAGGTACTCCTCCCACTTTGTGGGTGTGATTTCTCCAAATTGTTAGAAAATAAATTCCAAGTTGAATTTAGAAATAAATTTCCATTTATGGAAATTCAAATTTAGAAATAAATTTCCATTTATGGAAAATTTGAATCTAGAATTTTGTAATATGTAATTATTATTTTATGACTGTTGGGAAAATGTTTGACTTTCCCAAGTGTCCTCTTCTGATGGACACACGTATGAGACAATTTTTTTAACAAATTAAATTCTCGAAGACAAATGGAACAACCAACTGACTATGACTCCATGAGCGGGGAACATGTTTGAGTTAACTCAGAGCTCATGTTTAAAAGTGTCAGAAATTGAATTCTGTCACTAGAATCCCCTAAAAATCAGGGATTTGCAAAAGTTGAGAATTTCCCCAAGGAGGGAAAGGAATGAAAAGTCCTAGGCACAAGGTAAATACAACATATGTGGGAGGACGGACGTTGCTTAGTATGTTGGCGAATGAGAACTGTTTTGCTATTACGAACACATCTCATGTGAGGCAAAATATTTTTCTAAACTGTTGAAGCTGATAGTGGCTAAGGAGTGTAATATCCTCAAATTTTAGAAAAATAAATTCTGAGTTGAATTTAGAAATAAATTTCCATTTTTGAAAAATTTGGATTTGGAAATAATTTGCCATTTATGGCAAATACGGATTTGGAATTTTGAATGATGTAATTTATTATTTGATGACTATTGGACAAATATTTGAATTGACCAAGTGTCCTCTTTTATTGGACACATGTATGAAATAAACTTTTAATAAATTAAATGCTAGAAGACAAATGAAACAACGAGGTTAAAAATAGTTGACCTTGACTCCATGAGTGGAGAACAGGTTTGAGTTACCTCAGGGATAATTTTTACAAGTGGTAGAAGTTAAATTTGATCACTAGGAGCCCCTAAAAATCAGAGATTTATAAATATGTGAATTTCCCCAAGGAAGCAAAGGAATGGAAAGACCGAGGCACAAGAATATATACAACATATGTGGGAGGAAAGAGGCTACTTAGTATGTTAAGGAATTGGGATTTTTTTATTTTTTATGAGCACTTGTAGTGTGAGGCAAAGCATATTCTGATCTGTTCATGGTGACTATAGTTGAGGAGGATAATTCAGTTTTCCCTTATGGACTCATGGTCAGTCTAGGGGGTGATGAGGACAAGTGATTGTGGTTGTTTTGTTCTATGGTTGGGTGAAACATGGTTGTTCCATTTGTTTCCCAACATCAAACTTTTCATATATGTATTTAAGTTGTGTATTTAAATTTTTGGTATTATGCTAATGATGTTTTATTATTTATACAATTGTTTCCATATCTTATGTTATTGCATTTAGAAACAAAATATGTTTGAAAGAACTGTATAGCCATATTAGTTGATATGGGTTGCCAGTGTGTAAAATAGTGTAGTAGTATGTTATTAAGAGTGTAGTTTATATATATATATATATATATATATATATATATAAAAGCATAAGAAAAACTACCTTGTATTTGTTGTTGTTAGGTGGAAAAAAAAATAACCGTCCTAATACATGTTTTGTTAATTCTCAAAGAAATACATTTGAAACAATAGAGTACAAGTATTTTCACAAAAAAATATATACATATTTATTGCCATCAATAGATCAGAGATACAAATGATATAGTTTGAGTTCCTTAAATACCACAACTCCCTATCTAGTCAAAACATAAACTTAATGAACTACGTAAGTATGTCCGCAAATACTCGCAAGGACTGGTGGATGAAGATGGGACCCAAATAACTTTTGTTGACACTTCTTTCACTTCTCCAAGTACATTGGTTGTCCTCCCAAACCTGTAACGAAGATATACAAGAATTCATAACTTACTAATGTATGAAATGATTAAAGATGCATCAAAAACATAATCCAATATACTTAACTTGGATTTCGATGTCCTAATTGGAGCATCCTCGTTGCCATTTGAAGCCATCAATAAAATAACCGAGAAGGGGAGTGGGTGCATTATCCATATGATGGGTTCCCTCACAAGACAAAGGGACCCATCCTCAGTTTATATGCATGCACAATTATTATTACTAGCATAAAAAGTAAAACATAAGAACATATTCCAATTGAGAACAATAATCTTCATAACCTATAGGTTATAAGTTTGATAAAGTAAAATATTGACAAACTAAAACGAATACCAATAGAGACGAGAATTAGAGATATAATAACCAACGAATATTACTTTGGAGAAGAGTAGTTAAACTCCTTACAGAGGTCTGAAATACTGTGAAACAATTATTTAAACATAGATACCTTATAACACATACAAGAGAATGAATTTAACAAAGTATTACATCAAAGGAAGTGTACAAGATAAAACCCATGCGAAGAGACAAAGAATGTTGTAGAGAATTTGTTAATATAAGGAGGGATCGATTTATTTAATGCAGAGTGAGATTTTGCCAAAAATAAAATGAGGTCACAACATGTATGATTTTTAACAAGAATTTAGAGTGAGATACGACTCTGTGGCAGTATAAACATACAATACGCAAAACATATTAAATTTAAAAAATCTTGTGAGCTCGGCCTTGACCTTAACGAGATATCATAGTGCATGCAAGTAATAGACCTGACCTATGATGAATTCGATAAATTGTAAGTTTAAACCAGCAAGGTTATCTAATGTTTACTGGATAGATTTAAATATTTAACCAACAATATAGACAGCTATCGAATGGATATAGAGTTCGAGAAACAACAGAGCTTTCTGTCTCTCCACAGGGGTATGTTATAATCAATGCATGAATTTATATTTATGAGGAGTAACACTACTAAGTTTTCAACGAACAAGGGTTTTTATTTACTCTTAAAATACAGAGTGACTTTTTAATACATAGTGCAATTTAATTAAAGAATTTGGTCGAACAAAAGGATAGAGGCACAGGGCTATTCCCCCAAGTATTTATCAAGCCTTCTCAATAGATAACAAACAAGCAATTATCTCTCTCCTAAGACAATAAGCTATGAAAACACGAGGTTACTCCCTCTACACAGACTCAAACCAAATTAAAAGCTTACAAAGTTTTAGGGTTTCTGATCACGGGAAAACAAGAGAGTAACCCGAAGGGTTACGGTTTTGGAAGATGGATAGCCATTTAAAGAAAATCATAGAACTTGAACTGGAGGATGAACTTACCCAAGGGAAAACCTATAATTACATAAGATCACTAAAGTGAAATGCATAAGGAAATTTTTACCCCACGACCCCAAGCATGGTTTATGTGACAATAAAGAAAATCAAGAAAATAACCCATGTACAGAGAACCGTTCAATAGAGTGTTCATTAAATGAAAAAGGGACATGATGAACACATTATACAGAGAACCCTTCAATGCTCGGTATACTTTAGGGGAAATGTAACTTAAATAAAACTTGTACAGAACTTAGGTTAACACAATATTATATTGCATCAGGAAAGCGTAATATAAAGAAAGTTATGGAATAAAGAGTTCCTGTAAAATAAATAACGCATTACAGTAAAAATGTTGGGCTAATCAAAGTTAGACAGAGAAACATTCTACTTAAAACAACATCAGTACATCGAATCGACAAGTATGTGAATGGGATATAACTTTCTGTGCATAAGACGAGAGAAAGAATTGAAACCAGTGATCACCACACCTGTGGAGAAATCTGCTAAAACACCCCTTTTCGATCCTTCTGTAAAGAGCCGAGAGGAAAACTCAAAAAGAGTGGCTACCATACTACCACATAGTTGCATAAACCTACCATTGCGAGAGCTAAACATAGAGTAACAAAACTTATGGAATGGTTGTGAAGGGTAATGGCACCTCATGCCTCATGAGAGTGGAGAAGAATGGAAGGTATGCCACCCTTTATATTCCATGTGAAGCCAACCTAGCTAGAAATCCTGTAGTGGAGCTTCCCTGCAAAAATGTGAGACCTGGAGATCAAAGGTGGCCTTCCACCATTAATGGCTACGACCCATCTTAAATGCCTAAGGCTATGCTCAATTGTCTCGATAACCTTCTCTTTAATGTTTCTCGAATTGTGTACAAGCCACAAATTTATGTGTGATGCAGACCAGTGGTGTAATAACAAGGTTTTGACAATAATTTTTGTGTTTATCATAAGTTTATTTAACATGGTACACCACTATGGAACATTACAATCCCCTAGTCCGTAGGTTTAGACTTAGTGGGTTAGGACCCTAGGTTCCATTCCATTTACACTAGTGTTAAATATTGAATATATTTTTAAATTTTTTATAAACATAGAGTAATACTTATATATATTTAAGTCTTGAATATATTGTTAAACGTAGTGCAATACTTATATAAACAATTATGCCTAGGGTATGGACCTTGATAGGCCTAGCCACCAACATGTCAACATTATAATGATAATTCTAAATAGTGACGCTTAACAACAAACAATGTGTTGATCTTAAGATCTCTTGCAACCATTTTAGAACGAGTGAGGATAATGATACACTTTCCAGATATTTAATTAATGGATTAAGACATAATTAGTCTTGTGACATAAACCGTTTTCGTACATAACAGACATTCATTTTTCCCATTCTTATTTTTTTTTATTTGTGAAATTTGGGGTACATTACATATGGTATAAGAGTTATAGGTTAAAACACTTGGACCTCACGGAAGCACAAAAAATTTATTTTGTTTCCTTAAAAGAAAATCTAACAAACACATTTAATGTTACAAATAGAAAAACAATTTGTCTCTGGTGAAAATGTCAGCACATAATGAAGAAGGAGACAAACTTGAAGGGAATCCAAACCAGGAACTTCCTAGACACCCAGAACATAACAGTGAAGGGAGTGCAACCACTCAAGTCTTGGAAACGATGCAAAACCTCATCGTGGAATTACAAGGATTTAAAGCAAATAATGAAAAGCTGAAGAAAGCACAAGAATATCAATTGGAAATAAATGAAATGATGCTATGCAGTATAGTAACAAAAAAGATTCCAAAGGATAATGAAAAAGAGGAAGAGTTCAACAAAAAGTCCTTTAAGAACTCTGCTCACGAAACATAAAAAGAGGACATTTGTTCCGAAGACACACACATGACATTAAACAAAGCATATACAGGAAGAAAAAAAAACAAGTGGACCACATGGAAGGTGAGTTCAAGAAAATTAAACCCTCAACCTTTGATGGGGAATCAAAGACCGGTGAGGAGGCTGAAGCATGGTTACTAGATATAAACAAATACTTCCAAATTTATAACTAGTCTAGTAATATGAAAGTCAGAATGGCCATTTAAAACTTGAAAGGAAAAGCTATTATCTGGTGGAAAGACCTCAAATTAGGCAAGGGATTGAAATAAAAATGAATGGAATGGTTAGAATTCAAAAAGTATTTCAAGAAGCAATACTTATGAAAAAGTTATACGAAAGAAAAACTAAGGAATTTTATGAACTGCGACTAGGAAAAATGGCCATGGACGATCAAATTTCTAGATCTGTTGAGGTTTTTACCTTACATCAAAGAGGACAAAGTAAATATACAAAGGTTCTTGATTTTTCTACCACAATCGTACAAGGACAGAATTGAATTTGACAATCCTAAGTCTTTAAATGAAGTGTTTAGAAAGGACCGAATGTTCTATGATCAATACAAACAAATATTTGAATTCCCAAGGCATGGAAAGACAAGAAACATGATAGAATGAATCAATGCAAAAAATGCTTCCAACCAACCCCTTTTCAAAACATTGAGAAAGGTTTGCAAAATAAGTATTATCACGCTAACACACATAATTATCGAGGGGGAAATAGACCAGTTAATATAGGAGTCAAGAAAGTTGAAGACAACCCCAAAGAACCATTGAAGTGTTGGGAGTGTGGAGGACCCCACCGAAGGAGAAATTTCCCACGCTTAAATTCCACAGCAAAAACTTCCATCCATAACCTTCAAGAGGCTTCAAAGGTTGGAGACATTGGTAGAAGCGTGCATAAAATCAATGCATCTTTGGATGGTCGACAGGTAGACCATCAATCCACTATTGTGGAAGTTGAAGGTAAAATTCATTCCCACAATGTTTCTATACTAATTGACCCAGGAGCTAGCCCGATTTATATTACTCCAGGTTTAGTAGAATTGAACAAGTTAAATAAGCTAAAGCACGTTAAGTCCTGGTTAGTACAGTTAGAAACAAGGACCAAAAGAAAGGCAACTTATTTTATTTCTGATTGTGAGCTGAACATAGATGGTCAAAGTACAAACTTAAATATGAACATATTAGCTTTGGGTTCTTATGATATAATTATTGGAATGGTGTAAATACCCTCTGTCATGCCTAAGAAAAAGTGAAGAACAATAGGTATATATATTTTTTTAGTAGAAGAAAAATTAGCATCCACACATAATTCAATCGCACATAGTCAATGGCATCAAGTTAAAGGAATTACAAGTGTCTCATAGTCATAATCAAATAATGTCGCAGTTGACGTATCAACAAATTAGTAACTCCATAAATCACACATCATCATATTTGAATAACAACACATAATAAACAAGGATCATGAAATGCGACACAAGATCAACTCATCAAGATCAAGTAGAATCCTCAATACTCTTAATCGCTCGACTCATCACATAAAGATAGTCATTAGATAACACAAGGGTAGCATGAGACAATGTAATGACAAAATGAAGATAAAATCAAGAAGACATAAATACATTACCCTCCTAAACTAACCTGCAAGGTTAGGACCTCCAGGACACATAGCAATGCTCAAGCCGAGGTTCCAATTGATTTTAACCATTTAAGGTCTTAGGGTTGGTGGATGTTCTGAGGAACAAGGAGGTGTCTGCATCCCACTGACACAATCAAGTCCAAACATACTATGCTAAATCAACAAAATCAATGGTAATCAATGAATAAATAATGTTCTAATAACCATTCGCACATCACAAAAAGTCCAAGGCGCAAGAGGATTTAATAACTAAATCAATCATGCAGTGAAATAAGTTAATGCACAAAGTAATCCACTTTATTTATTTCGAAGGTGCAAAAGCATACATCTATTTATTCAAGGTGTGAAAATTTACTACATTCATACATTGTTATCATTTCCACAAATTCCACCATGAATCATTCCAACATAAATCACAATTAAATATAGTATCAATCTCACCCAATCATCAATTTTCCAGGTACAACATATTATTCCATCACACTTAAAATCTTCAGTGATAAAGGAAGTGCATGAGCAAGAGAGTATCATAAACTAAACAATGAATCAAGAACATAAGAAAATTTAACTTGAGTAGCTTAAATATTCATTTTCATAATAAGGATATCTTCTAGGAGTGTGTAAGGAGAAGCTGATGTACAATTCATAAGAGCACCCAAGAAGATCAATACAATTAATATAATTCCACTTTATCATTATGAATCCATTTAAAAAAATAACCTAAATCATTTAATAGTAACAAGTAATAAGTCAAAAGCTTGCACATCTTGTGTGAGGGCTGGAAGAGGGTTCAAGGTTCCTCAACCTGGTTTAGGGGATCAAAATAAGATCAAAAATCAAAGTTATCGGAATCATTTCAAAATGGACTCGTGTGCAGGCCTTGTCTCCACGATCCCAATGAAAATTAAATGGGTTCAAACATACATCATATGTGAGAGATATCGTGTTTTGTATGTTTGGCCAAACAGGAAAAAATGTTGACTGTGCAGTCCGTACAAGATGACATGGCAGGGATGTACTGCTGATGTGGTAGACCATGCTGACATGTGGCATTTCTGTACTACCAATGTGGAAGGACCATAATGTTGACTGGGCAGACCATACATACACGTGGGAGTTTCGTACTGCTGATGTGGCAGGGTCGTACTGCTGACTGGGTAAACCATATTGACATGCCATAGTATGACCGTACTACTGATGTGTTAGGGCCATAGTGACATGTGGTAGGGCCGTACTTCCTATGTGGCAGGGCCATACTGCCAATGTGGCACGTTGACTATGCAAGAGATGATGTGGAAGGTGTTGACTATGCAGGAGATGATGTGGCAGGTGCTAAATGTGTAGGTGATGACGCAGTAGGTGTTGAATCTGCATGTGATGACATGGAAGGTGTCGACTATGCAAGGGTTCATGGACTAACCCTGTGATAACATGTGTCAACATACAAGCGAATGAAAGGGGTACATGTGGCCTATCCAGGGGCTGCCACATGGCACCCCATAATTGGTTGGAGTGTTAAAAATTTTGGGGGACTTCACCGGAGTCAAACCCACAACCTCCGGACATGTGGTAGAGACTTGGCGCAGGTCGGGATACCAACCTTCCTGCTCTTAGTTCTTAACCTTATAACATAAAATAATTTATTTGAATTTAACCCAAGGATCAACCATGAAGAGGAAGGGGTTGGGGCTTAGCCCCGCCCTCAGTCATATTCATGCAGGTGACCATGCTCAGTCTCAAGCATGCATGCAGGGATTGTACATGCTCTAGGATGAGGCCACATGGGGGTGGGGCATGCAACCAGGACCTCCGCCAAGAAAAGGGCCAGTGCACTAACAATGCACCAATTTTTCCCACGTGCCTGAGAAGTTGCAGAAGCTAAGGTTTGGCACGGGAAATGCTTGTGAGCCATGTTGGTGATGCATAGTTGCATTTTGGCGAATAAAGAAAGCAAGGAATTTGAGAAAAATTTCTAGGGAGTGATTCCAACTCCGTTTTTGGCCAAACCAGGTGCAAAAAGAGCCTAGCTAGGGGTTTTTGGGCATTCTGGAGCCAATGGAGCCATCTAAAAAGAATTTTGAGCCTTGTAAAGAACCTATTTTGACAGTTTGAGTGTTAATGGAAAATATCCAAAGGAAACTCGATGTGGATGCTTAGCCCAAGTGAGGGGAGAAATACTTCATCTAATTTGTTTTGTTAAAGGGTTTGTTGATGGTTGTTATGAATATTTAATCAAATTATAAATAATAAAAGACTCATTAAAAATGAAGGGTTTTAACTCAGTCCTTTTACTCAAGCACATACATTCCTACTTGAAAACATTATACCCCCAAGCCTCTTCATTATCATATCAAGATGTTAATTAAAATTACCAACTATTGTTCCAGAAATCCATTACAATATTTATCAATATCTAAATCCATATACATAAATTTAACTAATTACAAATGCAATTAATAACATAAGTATTGTAACCGGCGAATGGATTGTTGATTTTTTTTGACAATTGGAGATTCCTCCTTGCTCCCTCCTGTTAGCCATTAAGAACTCACTAGCACTGCCCAACCAACGCTAGGGGTACATTTCTTCCCCTTAGGCCCTCGAGTTGCAAAGGGGCCACTCACAAAAAACCATAGAAAAATCTAGCTCCCAGCTGGCCTCACAAGGTCAAGCTACCACTCTCTCTCAAGTTGGATATTCCCAACTCTCACAAATAAAACAAGTCAAAGAAATTTCGACAACATAACTTTACTCATACAAGTCAAGATTCATTCCTCCTCTCTGCCATTTCCTTTATAGAATTTTTTTTGTGACCACTTTTCATTTGCACATTTAATTAGTTTTTTTTTAATAATTTAATTAGGAATTATTTCCCCCATACACTTTTCATATGTTCCCTTAGTTGCACTAATAAATCCATAATTTAATCAAATTAAATGTCAATTTCCCTCACCCAACCTAAAAGTGTTCCTAAAATCACTCCTATCTATCTCTTTATTCCTTCTATTTCCTTTTTAATGATTGAAGCCTTTCTAAAACTTAGTGGTGTTTAATTAAGGAAAGGTTTTTAGTTAGACTAGACTAGATACCTTTCTATGCTTCCACATTATTTTTACATTTATTTCCTTTCTTATCTTAGTTTCCAATTTGGAATTCTTTTGCACACAATTACATAATTAAATCTTTAGATATAATTTTTTTACTCTTTCAATTCCTAACTTGATCTTTCTTCATCCCCTACCATTTATTAAATTTATAATTTAGTTTTAGTCTTGTTACCCACTTTAGGCTTAGGCTCAAATTTTTAAACTAGGCTTAGGATTTTTAAGGAGATTTTATAATTAATAAAAATTACCCATTTAATAATTATTTTAAGTCCGAAATTGTAAAAATAAATATTATTTTCTAGGAACCTAGGTTCATTGACTCACCTTTCTTAAAAATCACGACGTTCTCTTCAATACGCACTATGTGCTCCAAGGGTGATATTCGCCTTTATTCAAGTTTTATTTATGCGACATGCCCTTGAAGATGCATTACATGATCCAAGAGTGCCACTCACCTTTGAATGGTTTTGGTAGTTGTCCAATCCTTAGAGTCAATACCCCATCAAGTGACCTTGTGAGGGACTAAGTGCCTCTAAGGAATAAGGAACCTTCCTTATTGCACACCCCTTAGAATATTCGTGAGCGACTGCCTTAGTATTCCCTCATGACATCGTGGATCTCTTGAACAAGGTAATCATTAACCTAGAATTCGAGCCACAACAAGAATGCTAGTAGGTTGTGGCAGGGATGTTTCCACACCTCTCCCTCAATATCTGGTTGTGACCCCTTTACTCCTTATGTGAGTATGATTAGCAATCACTCGTCAACCTACATCCATCAACGAAACCCATAAATGATCCATAAACCACATCATAATATCCCCAATCATATGTCACATATGCATAAGTGAAATATCCAAACCAACACAATCCACTCCTTGACTCATTCTAGATTCCAAGGAGGTCCATTGATGCCATCGACATCCTCAATCTATCAAGTGTCCTGCACACTTAGGAGAAACCTGTTAATAACATCTATCTATACATAGATATCAAATAACATAACATCATAATCCAACAATATCATCATCAGAATCCATAAGAGAAACAAACAACCATATACTAAACTAGATAACTTGCATGCAAGTGTCCTCAAATAATAAGTCAAATCATGTGCACGCAAGAGTGGGATGTTAAAAATGGATTGGTTAGAGAAACATAAAGTGATATTAAACTTCTATGAAAAGTCGTTTGTGTATAAATATGGAAATAACACAGTTAAAAAAGTACAAGGAATCGAAAAACTAGTTTATGTTAGGCAAATATCAGTGATGCAATTAAGAAATGTATGAACAAAGTTTGCCAATTTTTTGTTGTACAAGTAACTAATCTCCTAAGGGAAGAAAGTAAACTGAATCTAGAAGAATTTATAGTCCTATGTGGGTTCAGAGATTTATTTGTAGATGAAATACTGGAACTACCTCCAAGGAGAGAGATAGATTTATCTATCGATCTACTACCTAGATCTACCCTAGCATTTAAGGCACCTTATAGAATGAGTCTACCCGAATTAACATAACTGAAAATTTAGTTACAAGAACTACTAGATAAGGAATATATCAGACAAAGTGTTTCACCATGGGGAGCACCAATTTTATTCATTAAGAAGAAAGATGGGACTTTGAGACTATGTATTGACTATCGACAATTGAATAAAATGACGATTAAGAATAAGTATCCCTTACCCAAAATTAACGATCTCTTTGACCAGGTTCGAGGAGAAAAGATATTCTCTAAGTTAGATTTAAGGTCTAGTTATCACCAAGTAAGAATAAAGGACAAAGATATAAATAAAACAACAATTAGAACACGTTATGAACACTATGAGTTTGTCGTAATTATGTTCGGGCTTACTAACACACCAACAACCTTTATATGCTTGATGAATAGTATATTCAACCAATATCTGGATAAATTTGTGCTTGTTTTTAACGATGATATTCTAGTTTACTAAAAAACAGAAGAATAACATGAAGAAAATATGAAAAGTATTACAAACTTTAAGGGAACATAAGTTGTATGCTAAGTTTGATAAGTGCAACTTCTACCAAAGAAAGATATAGTAATTAGGACACATAATATCCGAAGACGGTATTGCAATTGATCCATAAAATATAAAATCCATTATGGAATGGCCTATCCCTAAAGATGTAGTAGACATCAGATCATTAATGGGAATTATTGGTTATTACCGAGGATTTATCGAAGGATTTTCGAGAATCGTGTACCCGATTACATCACTATAGAAAAAGGGAATAAAGTTTAATCGGTTGCAAAAGTGTGAAGACAACTTTGATAAACTAAAAATACTATTAAATACAACACCTATCCTCAAGGTAGCAGATCCCGATAAATATTTTCAGTCTGTGTGGATGCAAGTAAAGAGGGATTGGGAGGTGTTCTAACACAAGATGGACACGTCATCTGTTATGAATCACGTAACTGAAAGAGAATGAACAAAATTATGTGACTCATGATTTATAATTAAAAATATGGTGAAATTATTTAATTGGAAGAAAATTTTTGTTACTAACCGAAAACAGTGGTGTAAAGTATTTGTTCAGTCAACCAGATCTCAATGCAAGGAAAGCAAGATGTTTGGAATTTTTAAGTGAGTTTTATTTTGAGGTACAACACATCAAAGGTAAGGAAAAAAAAGTTGCAGATGCACTAAGTCGGAGGACTAGCAGAGTCTATGAAGTAAGTATCAACAAAGAAAAATACGATATCAAATAGAGAATAAAATATGCAAGTAGTAATGACGAAGATTACATTAAAAAAACAACATAATTGCAAGGAAATGCATAAAAAATGAACATAAAAGATCTAAGTATCGATAAAAATGGACTGCTAAGGTTCAAGAACTGCTTGTATGTACCTAACATTGTTGATTTTAAGACAACAATTCTTGACGAATTGCACAAAAAACTGTATTCTGGTCACCCAGGATACTGGAAAAAGATAACAGACTTACGAAAAAATATTTTATTGGCCTAACATGAAGAATGAAACAGCTGAATATTTGTCTAAATGTTTAGATTGTCAATAGGTAAAGGCTGAACATCAACATCCAACAATTTTGTTACAACCTCTTCCTATACCAGAATGGAAATGGTAGATTATCTCGATGGACTTCATCAAAGGTTTGCCTAAGACTCAAAGACAAAATGACTCGATTATGGTAATGATTGATAAAATAATAAAATATGCACATTTTATACCTATGAAATCTACGTACAAAGTGATTAATATCATTGAAATTTTTATGAAAGAAATATTTATATTGCATAGAATTTCTAAGATGGTGATTTCCGATAGAGATGTCAACTTTACGTCAAATTTTTGGAAATAATTGATTGGAGTTTTGGATACTAACTTGAATTTCAACACAATCTACCATCCACAAATAGATGGACAAATAGAACGAACAAACTAGATTATCGAAGACATGTTGTGACTGTACGTAAGGAGGAAACCAACTAAGTGGGAGGAGTACCTACACTTAGTTGATTTTGATTACAATAACGATTATCATACATTAGTTAAGATGAGTCCCTTCGAAGTGTTGTACGAAAGGAAATGCACAACCCCGATTAGTTGGGATGATCCATTTCACAAGATTATGGTGGGACTGGAAATGCTCCATGAAATGGAGAGAATGGTAAAAAGAGTACAACAAAACTTAAAAGAGGCCCAAGACCGAAAAAAAATCTATGCAAATTTAAAAGTTCATAATGTCTTTCATGTTTCATTACTAAAAAGGTATATTCATGATCTTACTCACATCATTGATTGGAACATGGTGCAGGTGGAAACAAAAGGCGAATTCCAAGTGGAACCTATGTGCATTCTGGACAGGAAAAAAAACAATACTACAGAACAAAGCCATCGTCCAGGTAAAAGTGCAATGGAAGCACTTTAGTTATGTTGAGGCCACTTGGGAATTGGAGGAAGGTATGCTGAAATATTATCCAATCCTATTCCGAGAGATGAATGAACACTGAGGACAATGCTGTACTTAAGGGGGTGAGGATGTAATATCCTTAAATTTTAGAAAAATAAATTCTAAGTTGAAATTAGAAATAAATTTTCGTTTTTGGAAAATTCAGATTTGGAAATAATTTTCCATTTATGGAAAATCCGAATTTGGAATTTTGGATTATGTAATTTATTATTTGATGACTGTTAGGAAAATATTTGACTTTCCCAACTGTGCTCTTTTATTGTACACATGTATGAGACATACTTTTAATAAATTAAATGCCAGAAGAAAGATGGAACATCGAGGTTAAACATAGTTGACCATGACTCCATGAGTGGGGAATAGGTTCGAGTTACCTCATGGTTGATTTTTAAAGGTGGAAGAATTTGAATTTGACCACTAGCAGACCCTAAAAAGTAGGTATTTGTAAATATGTGAATTTCCACATGGAGGGAAAGGAATGGAAAGACCTAGGGACAATAATATATACAACATATATGGGAGCCAAGAGGTTGTTTAGTATGTTGAGGAATTGCGAATTTTTTTTTGTTATGAGCACTTGTAGTGTGAGGAAAAACATATTCTGATTTGTTTATGGTGACTATAGCTAAGAAGGATAATTCATTTCTCCATTATGGACTCATGGTCATGCTAGGGGGTGATCAGGATAAGTGATTGTGGTTGTTCTATTCTACGGTTGGGTGGAACGTGGATATTCCATTTGTTTCCCACCATCAGCCTTTTCAGATATGTATTTCAGCTGTGTATTTAAATTGTTGGTATTATGCTAATTCTGTTTTTATTATTTATACATTTGTTTCCATATCTTATGTTATTGCATTTAGAAACAAAATTTGTTTGAAAGAACTATATAGCCATATTAGTTGATATGGGTCGCCATTGTGTAAAATAATGTAGCAATATGTTATTANTTGTTGTTATGTGAAACAAATGAATAACAATCCTAATACTTGTTTTGTCAATTATGAAAGAAAGACATTTGAAACAATAGAGTGGAGGTCTGTTGACAAAAATTGATATACATATTTATTACCATCAATAGATCAAAGATCAAAATGTTACAGTTTGAGTTCCTTAAATACCAAGACTCCCTATCTAGTCGAAACAAAAATTTAAAGAACTACGCAAATTTGTCTGCGAATACTCGCAAGGATTGGTGGATGAAGATGGAACTCAAATACCTTTTGCGGAAATGCCACACACTTCTCCAAGTACATTGGTTGTCCTCCCAAACCTGTAACAAACATATAAAGAATTAGTAACTTACTAATGTATGAAATGATTAAAGATGCATCAAATAAATAATCCATTATACTTAACTTGGATTTCAATGTCGTAATTGGAGCATCCTTGCTACCATGCGAAGCCATCAATCCAAGAACCAAGAAGGGGAGTGGGTGCATTATCCATATGATGGATTCCCTCACAAGACAAAGGGACCCATCATCAGTTTATATGCATGCACAATTATTATTACTAGCATAAACAATAAAACATATGAAAATCTTCCAATTGAGAAAAATAATCTTGATAATCTATAGGTTATAAGTTTGATAAATTAAAAGATTGACAAAGTAAAAGGAATACGAACAGAGACGAGAACTAGAGATATAATAACCAACGAATATTACTTAGGAGAAGAGTAATTAAACTCCTTACAGAGGGCTGAAATACTGTAAAACAATTATTTAAACAGAGATACCTTATAACACATAAAATAGAATGAATTTAACAAAGTATTACTTCAAAGGAAGTGTACAAGATAAAACCCATGCGAAGAGCCAAAGAGTGCTATACCAAATTTGTTAATATAAACATAGATCATTTTTTTCATACAGAGTGAGATTATGACAAAAATAAAACGAGGTCACATCATGTATGATTTTTAACAAGAATTTAGAGTGAGATACGACTATGTGGGTGTCTAAACATATGATATGAAGAACATATTAAATTTAGAAATCCCTATGAGCTCGGCCTTAGACTTAATGAGATATCACAGTGTGATGCAGGAGCATCATAAGCAACCAGCCAAGCAAGCATGAAGGCGGAAGATAGCTGGAAAAACATAGCACACATTTTGCACATTTTGAAATGTTTTTGAAAAATTAATGAGCAGATATTAATGTAGTAGTTAAAGGAAGCGTACTTGCATGTTGTAAACAGATCTTGAGCAATTTTCTCTCATTTGCCAGATGTAATAGACATTAATTCTGTTTAATGAAAGTAGGTAGATTTGAATTAAGAGATTAGACTATTTTAGAATCGTAGAAGGGAAAACACATACAGACACGCTCATCCTTGTATCATTGTATGATTGTAAAATTATCATCATTGAGAGTTGTAGCAGAGAGTTGTAGAGAAGAACCCATGTAGAGGAGCACTTGAGTTAATATATGAAGCTTTGACTCAAATTTCATGGTGTTATGATGCTTACTGTTTGCATTTGTTGAATGGTATGTTTACAGTTGTTTTATTCTCTCTGTTTATGCATTTGTTTTGGTGTTGGGTCAAATGTGTGATTTCATGTTAAGTGTATGAAGTTTGATAGAGGAAAAGAATGAGTTTCAATTGTTTCTCATCCTGAGAGTTCCTGCAAGGAGTGCAGTGAAACATCCGCAAGGTGTGCATTGAAAAGAGTTTGATTTTTATCTTAGAAAGATCAGGAGAGATACTATTGTTCTCATACCAGTAGAAGCGTAGGTGAAGTACAGAGTCGTGCAAGGTGTGCGTAGGCTGGTTGAAGCCTTAGAAGTTATTAACTAAGGTGAAGGTGGAAGGATTGTTGTTGCAAAGAGTGCACAGAGCCGAGGACTCAAATAACCAAAGGTTATTTGAAAGATTGCTGCAAGGAGTGCGAGAAAGATATTTCTTGGAGACTTAAGTTCATAGGTGAAAGCTCAGGAGGGTTAGTGCCTTTGAAGAGTTCAAAGGAAGACAGGGAGCAAAATCATCACGCAGAAGTTAAGTTCGGTGGAAGGACACCAAGTCAGTTTGGGCAGAAGCCATTGAAGCATGAATAGAGCGGTTAGAATTCTCCATGGAGAGTTCGTGAAGTCGCAAGGACCATAGGATCCAGTGGAGCCATATGAACGGTGAGAAGCCTTCGTGAAGGAAGTGCGAAGTTGCGGGAGTCATTGGATTTGGCAGAGTTGCAAGGTGATTAGAGGTCGGTGAAACCTATCACCTTAGGACCCAGGAGCAACGTGAGCCATTGATCATGCTTTGTGTATGTCATGGGATCATATCGCGAACTCAGGGTTCATAAGTTTGGAGGCCAGAACAAATTTCTTGGTTTGTGTGAAGTTTTGAGTTGCGAAGAATAGAGAAGGAGATCCAGACCATTGGATCCAAAAGAACGGGATAACCATTGGATCAGAATCTCCCCATGGTATTGTGCACTCGAGGGTTCAGGGTTTGAGAGAGTTTCTTTTCAACTACAGAAGTTGTGAAGTGCCAAGCGTCGAGGGCTCATGTGAACACGTGGCACATCCGGTTGGTGGGGACCGCATGGTTGGCAGGTGGCGTAGTAACAATGCCCAAAGAAAGACGAAAGTGGGTGACAGGCGGTGGACACACGTCGCCTGGTGAGGAGTCAACTATTGTTGACGTATTGCGTCTCGGGGATTCGTGAAGGAGGAGCACAAGGGCTCAATGCTCCAACTTGCGAAGTTGCGAGTTGCGAGGGGTGCTAGAATTAGGCCCTAGCCAGTGGTCATTGGTAGAAGCGCTAGCAAGGAGAAACCATACCCTTATTGACATCTCAGGTATCAGAGGTTTGAAAAAGAGGAGTCAAGGATCTTCGACTCATGAACTCACGAGCTGTGATTTGAAAAAAGCGCTTGCGCTAAGGCTCGGGTTGTGGTCATGTGGAGGCAAAGACTCACACCTGGTGTACATGGTGCATGTGGAGTTTTCGTGAAGGACATGTGGATCGGATTCGTTGAAGGTTTCATCAGGGAACCGAATGATCCTGTGCGGATCTCAGCCCAAGGGCAAGGGGGGTCTACGTCATCATTATGGTATCAGAGCTTGATTTTGTTTGTATATTTCAGGCTGAGTGAGGTAGAGGAAAATGAGTAGTCTGATACCATCATTGTGGTATCAGGGCTGTAGAACAAGTTCTTTTCTTTCTGTAGCAGAGAAAAGAGGAACATTTTATAGTCATGCCATCGAGAATAAGAGACAGGCCAATGCCAATTCTTGATCCAACAAGAGAAACAGAAATGCGCAAGTTACGTGCTAGGCTTGATGCCATGGAGACAACACAGAGGCACACAGTTGATGCTGGGGATATCAGCGAGGCCGAAAGTGAGAATGAAGTTGGAAACGAAGGAGAAGAAGTTGCAGTCAAGGATGCTATGGATGATCGCCTATTCAGGGATGTTGCAAGGATAGGTGCCAGAGAAAAAATGGAAATTCCAGTGTATGAGGGAAACTTGGATGTTGAAGAACTTCTAGACTGGATTAGAGATCTAGACAAATACTTCGACTATGAGGATGTCAAGGAAGACAAGAAAGTCAAACATGTCATTACTAGACTTAAAGGGCATGCAACACTATGGTGGGATGCACTGCAGGCTGACAGATGCTGCAAAGGCAAACAAAAAATCAAGAGCTGGGATAGAATTGTTGCAAAGATGAAAGTCAAATTTATACCCAGGGATTATCAAATCACTCTGTTTCAGAGGATGAAAAATTTGAGACAGAAGCTAATGTCAGTGAAAGAATACACTGAAGAATTATATAGGATAAACATTAGAGCAGGTCATCAGGAAAGCGATGATGAAAAAGTTGCTAGGTACATGAATGGTCTGCAATATGACATTCAATATGAGATGAGCATGATGACCATTTGGACTATGGAATATGCTTATCAGATGGCTTTGAAAGCTAAAGAGAAGCTGAGCTGAAAGTAAGGTCAAAGAGGCCGAGGTAGAAGTCAAGCTAGAGGCAAAACAATTTCCCAAGACAGAACTCAAAAACCTAAAGAAGAGGGGAAGAAACCTCAAACTCAACCTGAGAGGGGGGGAAGCTCACAAGGAGGGAAGTATACTGATAGAAATACCTTTCCTCGAGATAGAGGAAGAGGAAGAGGCAGAGGAGGTGAAGTGAAATGCTTTGTCTATGGAAAAATCGGACATAAATCCTATGAGTGTCCAGATAGGAAGAAAGATGGTGGTGAAACTCACATTGTCGAAGCTTAAGGACAAAATGTTGAGGTAGAAGATGCTGAGGGTGGAAGATCCTTAATGATGAGGAAAGTTCTCTTAGAGCCAGCGAAGGAGGCAGAGAACCGAGTCCAAAAAAATAGTCTGTTTAGAACTGCTTGCAAAACTAAAGATAGAGTATGCAAGGTCATAGTGGACAATGGTAGCATAGACAATCTCGTATCTACAGAGATGGTAGAAAAGATGGAGCTGGAGACTATTGTACATATGAGCCCATACAGAGTTTCGTGGCTACAAAAAGGACATTAGGTAAATGCTCACTAAACAATGTTTAGTTGAATTTAAAATAGGAGGATATAAAGATGAAATATTATGTGATGTCATTCCCATGGATGTTTGTCATTTATTGCTGGGTAGACCATGGAAATATGATAGAAATGTAGTTCATTATGGGAGGAAGAACACGTACACCCTGGAGAAAAATGGTAGGACTCACATGTTGTTGCCGATTAAGGATAAAGAAGTGAAAACAGAGATGAGAAACACTGTACTTCTCATGAGTGGGAAGGAACTTCTTAATGAGGTTAAGATGAAGGAAGACACACAATTTATTGTGGTCAGGAAGCCCAAAATTGTTTTGACTAGTACGAGAATAGATGATTTACTAGAAGAAATCCAGGAGTTGCTGGAAGAGTTTGTTGATATAATAGTGGACAAACTACCTTGTTCGTTGCTGGAAGAGTTTGCTGATATAATAGTGGACAAACTACCTTGTTTGTTGCCACCTATCAGGAGTATAAGTCATCATATTGATCTTATACATGGAGCCAGTTTACCGAACAAAGCCACGTACAGGTTGATGCCACAGGAAAATGAAGAAGTTAAGAGACAGGTCCAGGAATTAATGGACAAAGGATTGATTTGGGAGAGCTTGAGTCCATGCATTGTTCTGACAGTGCTCAGCCCAAAGAAAGATGGAGGCTGGAGAATGTGTACAGACTCAAGAGCAATCAATAAGATTACCATCAGATACAGATTTCCATTGCCAAGGATGGACGATTTGATGGATTGCTTGAGTGGAGCAAAGTTTTTTTCAAAGGTTGATTTGAAAAGTGGATATCATCAGATTAGAGTGAGAGAAGGTGATGAATGGAAGACTACATTCAAGACGAATGAGGGGCTATAGGAATGGCTTGTCATGCCATTTGTCTTAACGAATGTGCCCAATACTTTCATGAGATTGATGAACGAAGTCCTGAAGGATTTCATTGGGAAATTCGTCATTGTATATCTTGATGATATATTAATTTTCAGCAGGACATAAGAAGAACACTTAAAGCATTTAACTACAATGATGAGGGGATTACAACAAGAGAAATTGTTGATCAATGTGAAGAAATCATCATTTATGAGGACATAACTCATTTATTTGGGATTTTTTATCTCTACAAATGAGTTGAATATGGATCCAGAAAAGGTAAATGCAATTAAGGATTGGCCATCACTGAAAAATGTGTTTGAAGTTCGAAGCTTCCATGGTTTGGCTAGCTTCTACAGGAAATTCATCCGAAACTTCAGTGGAATTAGCGCACCAATGATGGATATGGTGAAGAAAAGACTTAAATCTTTTCACTGGACGAAGGAAGCAGAGAAGAGCTTCAATCTGCTGAAGAAGAGGATCACTGAGCAACCAATTCTGGTTTTGCCAGATTTTAGCAAGACATTCTAGGTCAGGTGTGACGCGAGTGGATTTGAAATTGGAGCGGTCTTGAGCCAAGATGACAGGCCGATCGCATATTTCAATGAGAAACTGAATGAAGCGAAGATCAAGTACTCCATATATGACAAGGAATTCTATGCAGTCATACAAGCATTGAAGAAATGGAGACATTATTTGGTTCCCAAGGAGATTGTTTTGTATATCGATAATCATGCTTTACAATTCGTGACTCAACAAGAGAAGTTGAACCAAAAACATGTTAAATGGGTTGAATTCATGTAGAATTTTACTTTTGTGACTAAGCATATTTCTGGAACTGCTAACAAAGTTGTTGATTCTTTGAGCAGGAAATTTTTTCTTATGCGGGAATTCAGAGTCAAGACTTTGGGTTTTGATAACCCCAAAGAAATGTACATAGATGATCCAGATTTCAAGGAGGCATATGAGGTATCTGAGAATCCAGTTCTCACATATAGAAGCCAATGGACTGAATACATGATCCATGATGGATTATTTTTCAGGGGAAATCAACTATGTATTTCAAAATGCTCCATGAGGGAGAATTTGCGGAAGGAAAAACACGGTGGAGGATTGGCTGGACACTTTGGTCATGACAAGACATTCTCAAAGCTGAATGGCTCATATTTTTGGCCAGGGATGAGGACAGATGTTAAGAAATTCGTGGATAGGTGCAGAATTTGCCAGCACACGAAAGGAAAAAGACAGAACGCAGGATTATATCAACCATTAACCATACCTGAAAGGCCGTGGGACACAGTGAGCATGGATTTCATATTGGGACTGCCAAGAAAACAAAGAGGATATGATTCAGTCTTTGTGGTAGTCGACAGATTTTCAAAAATGGCACATTTCATACCATGCTTGAAAACCAGTGACACAACTCATATTGCGAACCTGTTTTTCAATGAAGTCGTTAGACTTCACGGCTTGCCAAGGAGTATCTTTTCTGATCGAGATACCAATTTCATTGGACATTTCTGGAGGACCTTATGGAAAAAGTTGGGGACAAGTTTGTCTTTTAGCTCAGCGTATCATCCTTAGACAGATGGACAAACAGAATTCGTAAACAAGAGCTTGGGAGATTTGTTGAGGAGCTTAGTAACTGAACACCACAATTAGTGGGATCATATTCTTCCATAGGCGGAATTTGCTTATAATGATTCACACAATAGAAGAACATGGCAGAGTCCATTCCAGATTGTATATGGAATGCAGCTGAGGGGAGTTACTGAATTGAAATATTCAGAACAAAATGAATTCAGGAGTGCTAGTGCAAAAGACTTTGTGGAAGGAATGAAG
The DNA here is from genome assembly GCA_010110895.2 of Picea sitchensis. Classification (NCBI taxonomy): domain Eukaryota; kingdom Viridiplantae; phylum Streptophyta; class Pinopsida; order Pinales; family Pinaceae; genus Picea; species Picea sitchensis. The sequence continues at coordinate 102,800 of SNQJ01S0000981.1, forward strand.
GAGCTTCATAGCTGAATTAAGGAGAGATTACAAAGTACAAGTCAAGAATACAAGTGAAGAGAAGATCAACACAGGTGAGAACTTCAATTTGAAGTTGGTGATCTAATTCTTGCGCACCTAAGGAAGGAGAGGTTCCCAAGGGGAACGTATAACAAACTGAAGATGAAAAATATTGGATCGTGCAAGGTCATAAAGAAATTTGGGGAAAACGCATATGAGATTGAATTACCCGATGGGGTCAGAATGTCACTGATATTCAATGTTGTGGATTTGTACCCTTACAGAGATGAAGAAGAAAGAGTATAGGTGGAATAGAAAGAATTTCAATGGACAAAACAAATGCCTGTAGCTGAAAAGCCACAGATGGAAAGCATAATTAACAAGAGGATTAGCAAAAAGACCAGGAGGAAGGAGTATTTTGAATACTTGGTCAAGTGGTAGGGACATTCAATGGAAGATGCCAGTTGGGAGGATGAAGCAAAAATTCAAAAGCATAGACAGACCATGCAAGATCTCATGAACAGAAGTTCATCAAAATTTTCAAGCGAGGGAGTAATGATGCAGGAGCATCGTAAGCAGCTAGCCAAGCAAGCATGAAGGCGGAAGACAACTGGAAAAGTGCAACACACATTTTGCACATTTTGAAATGTTTTTGAAAAATTAATGAGCAGATATTAATGTAGTAGTTAAAGGAAGCATACTTGCATGTTGTAAACAGATCTTGAGAGATTTTCTCTCATCTGCTAGATGTAATAGACATTAAGTTTGTTTAATGAAAGTAGGTAGATTTGAAATAAGAGATTAGAAAGTTTTAGAAGCGTAGGAGGGAAAACGGATATAGACACCCTCACCCTTGTATCATTGTATGATTGTAACATTATCATCATTGAGAGCTGTAGCAGAGAGCTGTAGAGAAGAACCCATGTAGAGGAGCACTTGAGTTAATATATGAAGCTTTGACTCAAATTTCATGGTGTTATGATGCTTACTGTTTGCATTTGCTGAATGGTATGTTTATAGTTGTTTTATTCTCTCTATTTATGCATTTGTTTCAGTGTTGGGTCAAATGTGTGATTTCATGTTAAGTCTATGAAGTTTGATAGAGGAGAAGGATGAGTTTCAATTGTTTCTCATCTTGAGAGTTCCTGCAAGGAGTGCAGTGAAACGTCCACAAGGTGTGTGTCGACAAGAGTCTGAGTTTTATCTCAGAAAGCTCAGGAGAGATATCGTTGTTCTCATACCAGTAAAAGTGCAGGTGAAGCACATATCCGTGCAAGGTGTGCACAGACTGGTTGAAGCCTTAGAAGTTATTAACTAAGGTGAAGGTGGAAGGAATGTTGTTGCAAAGAGTGCATAGAGCCGAGGAATCAAATAACCAAAGGTTATTTGAAATATTGCCGCAAGGAGTGTGAGCAGGATCTTTCTTGGAGACTTAAGTTCACAAGTGAAAGCTTAGGAGGGTTAGTGCCTTTGAAGAGTTCAAAGGAAGACGGGGAGCGAAATCGTCATGCAGAAGTTAAGTTCGGTGGAAGGACGCCAAGTCAGTTTGGGTAGAAGCCATTGAAGCATGAATCAAGCATTTATAATTCTCCGTGGAGAGTTCGTGAAGTCGTGAGGACCGTAGGATACAGTAGAGCCATGTGAACGGTGAGAAGCCTTCGTGAAGGAAGTGCGGAGTTGTAGGAGTCATTGGATTTGGCAGAGTTGCAAGGTGATTAGAGGTCGGTGAAACCCATCACCTTAGGATCCAAGAGCAACTTGAGTCGTTGATCATGCTTTGCGTACATTGTGGGCTCATATCGTGAACTCGGGGTTTGTAAGTTTGGAGGCTAGACCAAATTTCTTGGTTTGTGCGAAGTTCCAAGTTGCGAGGAATAGAGAAGGAGATCTAGACCATTGGATCCAAAAGCACAGGAGAACCATTGGATCAGAATCTTCGCGTTGTATCGCGGACTTGGGGGTTAGGGGTTTGAGAGAGTTTCTTTTCGACTATAGAAGTCGCGAAGTGCCGAGTGTCGAGGTCTCGTGTGAACATGTGGCACATCCGGTTGGTGGGGACCACATGGTTGGTAGGTGGCTTAGTAACAACACCCAAAGAAAGACAGAAGCGGGTGACAGGTGGTGGACACACATCGCTTGGTAAGGAGTCAACTATTGTTGACTTATCGTGTCTCTGGGATTCGTGAAGGAGGAGCACAAGGGCTCAACGCTCCAACTTGCTAAGTTGCGAGTCACGAGGGGTGTAGGCGCTAGCCAGTGGTCATTGGTAGAAGTGATAGCAAGGAGAAACCGTACCCTTATCGACATCTCAGGTATTGGAGGTTTGAAAAAGAGGATTCGAGGATCTTCGACTCGCGACCTCGTGAGATGCAATTTGAAAAAAGTGCTTGCACTAAGGGCTGGGTTATGGTCGTGTGGATGCGAAGAATCACACCTGGTGCATGTGGTGTAGGTGGATTTTTCATGAAGGACCTGTGGATCGGATTCGTTGAAGGTTTTAGCAGGGAACTGAAGGAGTTGCTTCGACTCGTGGAGAAATTACAACGATCCTGTACGGATCTCAGCCTGAGGGCAAGGGGGTCTGTGTCACCACAGTGCATGTAAGTAACAAACCCAACCTATGATGAATTTGGGCAATTGTAAGTTTAAACCAACAAGGATATCTATTGTTTACTGGACAAATTCAAATATTTAACCAACAATATAGACCGTTGTCAAATGGATATAGAGTTTGAGCACTGACAGAGATTTATGTCTCTCAACATGGGTATGTTATAACTGATGCATGCATTTATATTTACGAGGAGTAAAACTGCTAATTTTTCAACGACCAAGGTTTTTTATTAACTCTTAAAATACATAGTGACTTTATATTACATAGTGCAATTTAATTAAAGAATTTGGTCGAACAAAAGGATAGAGGCACGGGGCTATTTGGCCATGTCTTTATCAAGCTTGCCCGATAGATAATAATCACACAATTATCTCTCTCCTAACACAATAAGTTATCAAAAGACGGGGTTACGCCCTCTACATAGACCCAAACCAAACGAAAATCTTACAAAGGTTTAGGGTTCCGACTAGGGGAAACAAGAGAGGAACCCAAAGGGTTATGATTTTGGAAGACCGGTAGCCATTCATAGGAAGTCACAGAACCCAAAATGGAGGATGAAATTACCCAAGAGAAAACCTCTAATTACATAAGAGCACTGAAGTGAAATGCATAAGGAAATTTTTACCCCACGACCTCAAGCATGGTTTATGTGACAATAAAGAAAATCAAGAAAATAACCCATGTACATAGAACCCTTCAACACATTGTTCATTAATCAGAAAAGGGACATGAGGAATGCATTATATAGAGAACCCTTCAATGTTGGGTCTACATTAGGGGAAACATAACTTAAAGAACACTCATACATATCTTAGGTTAACACAATATTACATTGCATCCGGAAAGCCTAATATAAAGAAAGGTATGGAACATAGAGTTCCAGTAAAATAAGTAACACATTACAGTAAAACTATTGGGCTAATCAAAGTTAGACAGAGAAACGTTCTACTTAAGAAAACACCAATACATCGAATCGACATGTATGTCAAATTTGATATACATAGAGAGGAAACTTACTATGCATAAGCCGAGAAAAAGATTTGAAACCAGTGACCACGCCTGTGGAGAAATCAACTAAAATTCCCCTTTTCTATATTTCTATACAGAGTCAAGAGGAAAACTCAAAAACAATGGCTACCATACTACTGCAGAGTCACATAACCCTACCATCATGGGAGATAAACATATAGTAACAAAATGTATGGAATTACAGCGAAGGGTAATGGCACCTCCTGCCTCACGATAGTGGGGGAGAATGGAAGGTATTCCACTCTCTCTATGCCATGTGAAGCGAGTCTAGGTGGCAAGCCTGTAGTGGAGCTTCCCTACAAAAAAGTCATACTTGGAGATCAAATGTGGCCTACCACCATTAATGGCTATGAACCAACTTAAATTCCTAAGGCTAGGCTCAATCATCTTGATAACCTTCTTATTAATGTTTCTTGAATTGTGTATAGGCCACAAATGTATGTGTGATACAGACCAGTGGTGTAATAACATGGTACCGATGATAATGGTTGTGTTTTGCCATAAGTTTATTTAACATGGTAAACCACTATGGAACATTACAATCCCCTAGCATGTAGGTTTGGACTTAGTGGGTTAGGTGTTGGATTACTGAGAGGGGGGGTGAATCAGTAATAGAGCAATTTAGTCCCTTTTAACCATATAATCCAAGTGCTATATCAATGAAGCATTATTATCCAATAACTGCATAAGCAATAACAAATGAACAATCATACACATACACAGTACACCAGTGTTTTACGTGGAAACCCAAATTGGGAGAAAACCACGGAATGCTTTTTCTTATATGTATTGAAGAATTACATTCATTGGAAGCACCAACTTCCTTTGTTTTCCAGC
>SNQJ01S0000981.1:118848-142239 GCA_010110895.2 Picea sitchensis
GAGAGGTGGAACCTCACTGCAGAGGCAACCACAAACTGAACAAAGGAAGCAATATGCTGAGCCGAGGAGGCAACATACTGAGCAGGGTGGCGGATATCATGACGCCAACGCAATTCCTCGTACCCGAGGCAGAGGACGGGGCAGAGGAGGAATCATCACATATTTTACATGTGGAAAAGACGTACACAAAGCTGTTGACTGTCCAGACAGGAAGGTGGACAAAGGAAAATCTCATGTCGCAGAGGTGCAGAGGCGTGAAGTTGAGGATGAAGACACTGGAAGCGGGAAGTCACTAACAGTGCACAAAGTTCTCTTGAAGCCTGAGAAAGAGGTGGAGGACAAAGCTCAAAGATGAAGACTGTTCAGGACCACGTGCAAGACCAAGGGCTGGAAATGCAAGGTCATAGTGGACAGCGGAAGCACCGACAATCTCGTTTCAACCGAGATGGTGGAAAAGATGGAGCTGACAACAACTAAGCACCCGAGTCCATATAAGGTCTCGTGGTTACAAAAAGGACACCGGGTAAGTGTCACAAAACAATGATTGGTTGAATTTAAAATGGGTGCATATAGAGATAAAATTTTGTGTGATGTCATTCCCATGGATGTCTGTCATGTATTATTGGGTAGACCATGGCAGTTTGACAGAAATGTTGTTCATGACGGGAGGATGAACACATACACCTTGGAGAAGGATGGAAAGACACATACATTTCTTCCGATAAAGGATAAAGAAGTGAAGCCGAAAGTTAGCAGCACGATACTTCTCATGAGTGGGAAAGAACTTCTCACGGAGATAGAGAAGAATGAAGATCCACAATTGTTTGTTGTCAGGAAGCCGAGAATTGTCCTGACAAGAACAAGAGTGGATGACTTGCTAGATGAGATTCAGGAACTGCTGAGAGAGTTCGCTGATATCATCGTGGACGAACTACCTCGTTCATTGCCACCGATGAGGAGTGTGAGTCACCATATTGACCTCATACCCGGAGCAAGTTTGCCAAATAAGGCAGCGTACAGGTTGACACCTCAGGAGAATGAGGAAGTCAAAAGGCAGGTACAGGATCTACAGGATAAAGAACTGGTCAGAGAGATTCTTAGTCCATGTGTTGTTCCGACAGTACTAAGTCCGAAGAAGGATGGAGGCTGGAGGATGTGTACAGACTCCAGGGCGATAAATAAAATCACCATCGGGTATAGATTTCCACTGCCGAGAATGGATGACTTGATGGATTGCTTGAGTGGGGCAAATTATTTTTCAAAGATTGATCTCAAGAGCGGATATCATCAGATCCGGATGAGAGAAGGAGATGAATGGAAGACAACATTCAAGACAAACGAGGGTTTGTACGAATGGCTAGTTATGCCATTTGGGTTGAAAAGCGCACCGAGCACTTTTATGAGGCTGATGAATGAAGTCCTGAGGGAATTCATTGACAAATTTATGGTCGTGTACTTGGACGACATATTGATTTTCAGCAAGACCAAGGCTGAACACTTGAGGCATTTGGACATTGTGATGAAAAGGCTACAGTAGGAGAAGCTGCTGATAAATTTGAATAAGTGGTCCTTCATGCAGACATAACTCATTTATTTGGGGTTTGTAATCTCGGCAAATGAATTGAAGATGGATCCTGAGAAGGTGGAAGTAATCAAGAATTGGCCATCGCCGAGGAATGTTTTTGAGGTAAGGAGCTTTCACGAACTGGCTAGCTTCTACAGAAAGTTCATTCGAAATTTCAGTGGAATCAGCGCAGCAATGATGGATACAGTGAAAAAATGGCACAAGATTTTTCATTGGACAACCGAGGCTAAAAGGAGCTTCAATCTGTTGAAGCGGAAGATAACTGAGCAGCCAATTCTGGTGCTGCCAGATTTTCAGAAGACCTTCCAAGTGAAGTGTGATGCCAGTGGGTATGCTGTTGGAGGGGTTCTGAGTCAAGATGACAGACCTGTTGCATATTACAGCGAGAAGCTGGATGATGCAAAGCTGAAATACTCCACATATGACAAAGAGTTTTATGCCATCATACAGGCATTGAAAAAGTGGAGGCATTACTTGATACCCAAGGAATTCGTTTTGTACAGTGATAATCACGCATTGCAGTTCGTAAGTCAACAAGAGAAGTTGAACCAGAAGCATGCGAAGTGGGTAGAGTACATGCATAATTTCACGTTTGTGATAAATCACATTTTGGGGACTGCTAACAAGGTGGCTGATGCCTTGAGCAGGAAATGTTTGTTGCTGCAAGAGTTCAGAGTCGAGACGATGGGGTTTGAGAATCTGAAGGATATGTATGCAGGTGACGCAGATTTTGCAGAAGCATACGAGGCAGCTGAGAATCCAGTTCTCAGGGATCTAAGTCCGTGGATAGACTACCTGATCCAGGATGGATTGCTGTTCAAAGGCAATCAATTATGCATACCGAATTTCTCTATGAGAGAGAATTTGGTGAAGGAAAAACACAGCGGAGGCTTAGCAGGTCATTTTGGACATGACAAAACATTCGCCAAGCTGAGCGAATCATATTATTGGCCAGGCATGCGCACTGATGTTAAACGATTTGTTGACAGGTGCAGGATTTGTCAACATGCAAAGGGCCGAAAGAAGAACACAAGGTTCTATCAACCATTGCCCATACCTGAGAGGCCATGGGAAGCCATCAGTATGGATTTTGTTTTGGGGTTGCCGAGAACACAACGAGGAGTTGATTCCATCTTCGTGGTGGTGGACAGGTTCTCGAAGATGGCACATTTCATACTGTGTCATAAGACTAGCGATGCGACCCACATCGCGAACTTGTTTTTCAAAGAGATCGTCAGATTGCATGGATTGCCGAGAAGCATAGTCTCGGATCGAGATACAAAGTTCATAGGTCATTTCTGGAGGATGCTATGGAAGAAGATGGGAATTGATTTGGCATTCAGTTCTGCGTACCATCCACAGACAGATGGGCAGTCGGAAGTAGTCAACAGGAGCTTAGGGGATTTATTGAGAAGTCTGGTGATGGAACACCATAGCAGTTGGGATCAGATTTTACCACAGGCAGAATTCACGTACAATGATTCGGTGAATCGAAGTACAGGTAAGAGCCCGTTCCAGATTTTGTATGGGACACAGCCGAGAGGAGTATCTGAGCTCAGGGAGTCAGAACAGGCTGAAAATAGCAGCGCGAGAGCTGAGGAGTTCACTGAGGCGATGCAAGAACTTCACATGGAGGTGAAGCAACGACTGCAAAAGGAAAATCAGGAGTACAAGCGCAGAGCCGACCAGAGGAAAAGACAACTTCAGTTTGAAGTTGGAGATATGGTTCTCGTGCACTTGAGGAAGGAGAGGTTCCCGAGGGGAACATATAACAAGCTCAAGATGAAAAAGATTGGGCCATGTAAAGTCCTGAAGAAATTCGGGGAGAATGCATACGAGCTTGAGTTGCCAGAGGGCATCGGGATATCTCCGATTTTCAATATTTCGGATTTATACCCATACAGGGCTGGAGAAACAGATGCTGGAGATGAACAGCCAGGGGTCCAGTGGCAGAAACAGATGCCAGCAACATAAAAGCCGCAGATGGAATGTATACTGGACAAACGAATTGGAAATAAGACCAGGAGAAAGCAGTATTTTGAATACCTGGTGAAGTGGAAGAATCACCCAGTAGAGGATGCTAGTTGGGAGACAGAGGCAGTTACACAGAAGCATGGTCACACCGTGCAGGAGCTCATGGACAGGAGCCCATGAAATTTTTGAGCCGAGGAGTATGATGCAGGAGCATCGCTCACTCATCAAGCGAGCCAGCGCGTGGAGCAAAGAAAAGACAGCTGGAGAGCGCCAACATTCAAACTTTGAAATATTTTGATATTTGGTGCGCCAAACATTAATGCATTGGTGTAATGAAGCACACTTGTACATTGTAACAGACCTTGAGCAGATAAGNGAAAGCTTTGATTCAATTCCATGGCTGTGATTATTCTCTGTGTGTTGTTGATATTATGTTGTTGCATACTTGCTTCTTGTTATGCCTTCGTTGTATATGTTGCATATGTAATTTCATGGCAGATTAGAAATCTGGGAGAGAGGCGAGAATAAGCTTCAAATTGTTTCTCTGTTCGAGCCAGGAGATTCCTGCATAGAGTGCAGTCGAATTCCTCCCTATAGAGTGCATTGAGGGGGCTCTACAAGTAAACTCTTATTCTCATATACCAGAATTGTGTTGCGTTATTCGAACCGTGCAGTTGAAGTGCAGGTTGGATTGAAGTCTCAGAGGCGAGCTTGAGAAAAAGAAGACAAGACTGCTATTGTCAGGAGGACATAGAGTCTGGCTGAGTTCAACCCTTGAAAGTGGTTGAAGGCCGAGCGTAAGCAACTTACGCAGAAGTCTTTGAAGAACTAGCGTTGGTAAAGTTCAGGAGGAATAGTCCCTTGTGATTTCTGGGAAAAAGAACCAGGAGAAGTTTGAGCAGGAGAAGCTCTGGAGCAAAGGACTCTTCAAGAGGAAGAGAATCGATGACCTGAAATTTCGGGGGAGAATCGCGAAGTTCCGCAGACCGTTGGATCTGGGAGAAGTAGTGAGAGATTTAACCTTCAAGCGCAGGTAGAACCCATCTGCCACCGCAAATCGACATATCGGGGTTGGCGAGTGAAAGAGTTGCATGCACGTCGAAATCGCGAGTAGCGATTTCCCGATTTCGTAGGAGCCGTCGATTGTCGGAGGGACAGGTGGCATGAATCTGGAGAATCGGGGTTTCGACATTCGGAGTTTCCCAATGCAAAGGATTTGGGACCGTTGAAATCGCGATCCCGCGATTTCTGATCACCCGGAGCGTGAGGTGACGTGGTCGCGTGGGGCCTTGGAAGTGAGTGGATTCCACGTGGCGCAGTCTCGGAGAATCGGCACCTCGGGACTCGAAGGTTAGAAAATCAGGCCGTTGACATCGCGAGTGGCGATATCCCGAATTGTTGACCATTGACCATCGGGGTTCGGGGGTCGGGGTTTTGATTGCACAAGAACAGTGCTGCGAGGTGCGCGATAGCGCGAACATAGATTTCCCGATTCACGAAGGGGAGATCTCCGAGGAGTATCCTGTGGGTGATGAGAACTCCCGAGAGGAGTGAGAAGATCATTGTTGTTCTTTGGGCCGAGGTTAGTGAAGGTCCTGGTGGAGCGGCTGTGCCGTCGAGGGTCGGTTCCTATCAAGTCATATTTACATCAAACACTATTGGGTCCATTACCCAAAACTTTGTGCTACGGGTCTTTCTTCAAGGGTTGACATCAATGACAACCAACCTTAATCAACATTAGGACCCTAGGTTCCATTCCATTTACGCTAGTGTTAAATATTCAATATATTGTTATATGTTTTATAATATAGTGTAATATGTACTATAGGGTTAAATCTTGAATATATTGTTAACTTTTTTATAAACATAGAGTAAGGCTTATATAGTTAAGTCTTGAATATATCGTTAAATGTAGTGTAATACTTATATAATGGGTTTCACAATTATTCCTAGGCTATGGACCTTGACAGGCCTAGCCACTAACACGTAAGCATTATAATTTTAATTCTAAATAGTGACACTTATCAACAAATAATGTGTTGATCTTCAGATCTCTTGCAACCATTTTAGAACGAGTGATGATAATGATATAGTTGCTAGGTATTTAATTAGTGGATTAAGACATAATTAGTCTTGTGACATGAAAAATTGTCGTACATAATAGACATTAGTTTTCCCCATTAATTATTTTTTTGATTTGTGAAATTTGGGGTACATTACAAGGAGTGTGACTCAGTTTTCCCTTATGGAGTCATGCTCAGGCTAGGGGGTGATGAGGAAAAGTGATCGTGACTGTTATGTTTCAATGGTTAAGTGGAATGTGGCTATTCCATTTGTTTCCCATCATCAGTATTCAGATATGTATCTCAGCTATGTACTTATATGGTTGACGTTATATGGTTAATGCTNTAAGACATAATTAGTCTTGTGACATGAAAAATTGTCGTACATAATAGACATTAGTTTTCCCCATTAATTATTTTTTTGATTTGTGAAATTTGGGGTACATTACAAGGAGTGTGACTCAGTTTTCCCTTATGGAGTCATGCTCAAGCTAGGGGGTGATGAGGAAAAGTGATCGTGACTGTTATGTTTCAATGGTTAAGTGGAATGTGGCTATTCCATTTGTTTCCCATCANTTGTGGCTTGCCACTATTTAAGAGTATTTGTAGTGATGTTCGTTGAAGTGTTATAGAGCACACACACACACACACACAGAGATATATATATGTGTGTGTGTGTGTGTGTGTGTGTGTGTGTGTGTGTGCATATTGGCCATAATAGATTTAGTTCTTTGATTTTTGTTCATTTACTGTACAAAATCAAATACTTCAGAAAGAAACATATATAAATAGACTCTATTGAAATTTCTACTATTNGTGTAGCCGTGTTATATTTGTGGCTTGCCACTATTTAAGAGTATTTGTAGTGATGTTCGTTGAAGTGTTATAGAGCACACACACACACACACACAGAGATATATATATATGTGTGTGTGTGTGTGTGTGTGTGTGTGTGTGCATATTGGCCATAATAGATTTAGTTCTTTGATTTTTGTTCATTTACTGTACAAAATCAAATACTTCAGAAAGAAACATATATAAATAGACTCTATTGAAATTTCTACTATTACACTGAGTATAGGTGGAAACGAATAAAAGTCCCAAATACCATGTTTTATCTATTAATACAAAAAGATATTTGATACAATAGATCTCATAATGTTTAACAAAATGAATTTATTACATTCAATAGGTCGTTGAACAAATAGTATAGACGGGGTATCCATAAACCCAAGAACTCCATAACTAGTTTAAACTAAACTTTAAAAGAGTCTACATAAAATTGTTTCTAACCGAAGTGAATGCGCGGATGGACGAGTGAAGGAAAAACATGGAACCCAAATATCTTTTGGTGGCAGACAACTTCTTTCACCAAGCACACTATTATTTCCATCCTGCAAGAGAAATAATGCAAAGGTATTAGTAACTTTACTAATTATCAAGTTGTTAAAGAATGAGATAAATAAAATAATTCAAAGGCGCAACTTATCTTGGAGCCATTGTGAATATGAGATCGTATTCGTTTTACCTTGCGAGGTAGTCGATTCACAAAAAAGGATGAGGAGTAGGTTCATAAGCATCTGATGGGTTCCCTCGCAAGAAAAAGGGACCCGTCATCAAAATATATCCATGCATAAATTTGTGAAATTAAAGAAAGGAAACAAACATTTAATAAAGTTTTGTTTCTTCTCCATTCATGTACATGTCCTTATATCATGAAATATAGAGAACAATTATAAAGATGAAGTACAGGTTGTAATCAAAGAGGAGAAATTTGAAATAATAATTTAACAAGAATGTAGTGACAGCAAGCTAAGAAAAATATGAGCTTATCATCGAAATATACCTTGTGCAGAGTAATAATAAAAAGAATTACTTAATAGTAATTACCAAACCCTATATAGAGGACCAAAGGAACAAAAGGAATTGACTATGGAGAAGTTAACAATTAAACATAGCTACCAATTAATTCCCCATAACACACATATAAAATTCTGATAGGAATAACAATCACAATAAAGGAATTATTAAATTAATAAGTATTGACAGAGGCACACAGGATTGGACCTGGGTATATTCACAGTAAATACATCATTAAATAAAAAGTGTTTACAGAAGCGCAAGGACGCGATCTGGGGACATACAATTACTGTAAATGAAAAACCAAATTCTTATGCCAAAGTCTAAATTATGTAAATAGAGATATCCTTATAGAAGGCGAGATAGCAAGTGAAGGTCGTTGTTGAGATAACTGTGATGGTTTTTTTTACAGAGATTAAAATCTTATCAGAGATAGAGCATGATTTTTCTCAGATGAGTTTTGATCTGAGTTAAATATTATGTGAGAACCTACAAGAAAAATTTGAAAGCTTTAAATAGGGAAAACCTAGTTCAACTTACCTTTACGAATAGAAAGAGTTCGAATGTAAAAATTTAATCATACAAAGATTAAAAAAGTCAAGTCTATAACAAATTTAATAAGTATAACATATTTGTAGGTTACAACTAAGTCCTGGAATAAAAAAAACAACACCTTAACCTTTCGAGCAATAACTTTCTTCCAGGGCTTGCACATTCTAAGCCTCAAGGTCGATGGTTATGTTGTTGTAACGACCCCCATCATTACGACAACATGCGATGCATAACAAGAGAAATTTTTTTTTTTAAGTAGGAAGGTAACAATGACAACTTTAGATCAATACAACTCGATGATGAACACAACACACACAATTCAGGCAACAGACAAATTAATGACCCAATGCACTAGCATGTTATGCCACTGGATGTAACATATGAAGATCAAATGGACAAAATAATAATGACTACCCGCCCATCCTACACTGCAAGGTTAGGACCTCCAGAACATGTAAGAAATGCTAAAGCCCAAGTTCCCATCCATTTTGACCAATTAAGGTCTCAAGGCTGGCGACTTTTATGAGGAACAAGAAGGTGTCTACATCCCGCCCGACATAAGCAAGAACAAGCCTACTAAGCTAAAAGACAACATCAAGATCATCCAGACGCAACCAACATCAAGCGACACAAGTAACTAGAACCCTCACACTGAGCGAGAAACAAATCACATTAAAACATTACAGTATGATTTGCAAACATCGAATTCAATAAAAAACATAATCCTCATCAAGAAGCGCATGACCCGAAGCTAGGTTATCATACGCACTCATCGATCAACGTGCACATTGATCCTATCATAAGGAATCATGCTGCCAAATTGTGTCAAGTGCAATAGAAACTAAGGTGAAAACTTAAACAGTCCTAAACCTTTAAATAACGACACAAAGGACAAACGCTAGAAGTCCAAACTTAACGGTCATACATAATACGAAATCTACAAACTAGAGCACTCCAACAATCAGGGATGATTTTAAGGATGGAAATTTATTTTAAAATGTAGAAACATTGGCGAATCTTACTAATCCTTCATATGCCAACATAAAATGTTTGGTGATATTTTTGTAAAATTATTCAAATTTCTAAGGATTTTATATAGTTTGTATAAAATTTTGGCGATTTTTAAGGTAAAATAATTTTATTCTATCGAATTTGGGCGAATCATTTTGAGAATAGCGAATATGTTTTTGGGAAAAACCATGGAAAATTAGCTCATGAGCAAAATTTAGTGTCTAAAATCATCCGTGCCAGCAATCAAGCTAACGAGAAGCAAGGTAACTTCGTTCAATAAAAGTTTTGATTTGTGCAACCATCCATATGTACCTCCTTAAAATTTTACCATCATAAGACTAATTCAATGCATTGTATCCAACCTTAATCTAAATGTAAAAGCATATAACAATACTCCCTACTTTCTTTTTAAAATAAAGAAATGCTTCCCTACTTTCCCTTTTTAAAATACAACCCTTTAAACATTACAAGAAATGAAATATCTTATAATTTAACAATTTTTTATTTATCAATAGTAAATTATTAAATAACATATAACCATGCCTCCCTACTTTCGTTTTAAAATACAACCCCCCTTAAAACATTAAAAATAACTAAAGTATCTTATAATTATTAAGTCATCATTTTAAAATCGACTAACAAGGATTACATTAACATAGGGATAGTAACCAACAATTGGACAAGGACCATTTCTGTCATGTCAATACACTTTATTCAATCAACATGTCCCTTACTTAATGCCATTTATTAAAACAATTAGAAAATCTATTAAAGCATCTATAATTTCTTCTTCCATTCCCATGCTCTTCAACTTAACACCTTTACACAACTATTCAACTATTATAAGCACTTAATATACTACCTTGCACGTGTTCTTAAAATAGTGCGTTGTTCAGAACATTTAACCATGATTATATAGAAGTAAAAGACACCACTGTCCATCAGGCCTGGAATTTGACGTTTCACAAGACGTTTTATCGGTTTTTAGACGTATTTGAAACTGGTTAATAAATTTACACGTCATCACTGACTGGCATGAGAATTATCTATCTGTCAGTTTGACATGTGACTGCCTTCAATGCCCGTCAAAAACTCTAGTGGGTATACGGGCTAAGTAGTAGGGCTAGCCTGCTTGGTAGTAGGGGTCACGACGTGGAAGGCTGGAAGCTGGGTTAACCACCTAGTTATACTTATTTAACATTATGTGCCCGACCTGCCATTTAAACGGAAACCATAACCAGTACAAGAAGCCATTTAAACCTTGCATGCTCTGAACCGGAGATGGAATGTTTCCAATGAGCCAAGAGTTAATGTTGAGAGCTGGAGTATTAAATCCATGCATTGGAGACTGGATCGGAGTAACGCAATCAAGCTGTATAATGTTAATAATGAAGTTAATAATTGTCTTAATTTCTAATACAGTTGTATCTGACATGATCTGTCCTGGAAACACATAGATTAGATTTACTAAATAGGTTGCGAGAATCACTTCATCATTACAACCAGAGATCTCTCGGATACGATATCATTACTCTTTGATAACAGAGCGTACTGGATTCATTTGCTGCTCGGGAGGCGCAACTATTTAGCCGGTTATTGCAACATCCTTAGTTCATATTCTCAGAGGCTGTAGAGCTTTTGCATGAACTGAGCCGATGACTTCATACTGATTGAAAATCGTAGAAAGGCTTAGCTTTATAAAATTGATACATGTTTGAGTATTGTACGGGTCTTCAAGAAGGAAAGAGCAGACAATAGTTCATTTCAGTTAGTTCAGAATGGTAAGACAACCGAAAGTTAGTTCATTACTGTCGTGGTCTCGCGCTCCATGTAAGTCTTTTGGTGACTCAAGTCTGAATTTTGAAACTGATACTTCTATTTATGTATTACACCTTTGATCTTCTAGTTGTGATTACGCAGATGTAGGTGGTTACGATCAGGTTCAATTTTCCAGCATGACGGACCTCAGTTTTCACAGGTATGGTATTGGTAAGACCATATCGAAAACAAATATCTTGAACTTAGGGATCACTTTCATTGGTGCCTGTGGTACTCGTACCTGCAGTGCATATGAGAAGTGTGTTTGTTGCAAACTTTCTAAAGGCGGTTACGGAAAGTTTGATTTAGCAAAGGACAGTTGTGATTGTGTCTACCCTTCTTGTGAAAAGCCTCTGAAAACCTTGGAGACGTGTTACTTTAATAAATGTAAATGGGAATACACCGGTATGGTGCAACATCCAAGTGCAGGCGAATTTGAACCTTCAAAAGTATATGTTAAGAAAGAGGGCAGTGGCATGGCAAATGCCAAAAATGGATATTTTAAATACACTGGAGACCTAGTAAATTGGAGGTTCCTCGAGTTCAATGTGGAGGAAATTCCGGAGGAAGTACTTGTTGATCTCTAAAATGATTTGAGTGTTCAGAGCCAAGTTAAGTTTTGATTACCGTTGTTTTGGTAGTTAAGTATATGAAAAGGACTCTACAGTATGCAAGATACGTAAAGCTTTTGGGGGAACGATTAATTTCTGGTTGGGGTTTAGAGTGATATAAATGTTTTGAAATTGCAGCCTATTTTTGGGTAATCCAAATAGCTAGGGTTTCACCTTGGTTGGTACTGTTCTGTTGAATGAATCTCAGACGTTTTGATGGGCCAAGTTGTCTGAAATTTAACGTTACACTATGATGAGCCCCCATTTTCTTCGATAGATAGTAGTGGGACTTGAGAAGTAGCTTGAGATTTTTGTATTCACATGTTCTTTTGGAGATAGTTCGGTAATATTTTCATATTGATTCTGTGGAAGTATTTTTAATGTCATATATTTGAGTGATTTTATATTTCTTTGAAATTAACCATACTTGATTATATTGTGAAAGTTTCTTAATGCCATAATTGCTTAAATTAATTATTACTAATTCTTCTGCTCTGAATTAAACGCATCTCCTGACATTTAAAAGTGTCATGATTTGGAGGAGACATGGCTTCGTAAGAGGATAGCCTCCTTAATGACCAAGATGAGTTTCTAACACCCCATTCGGGGAGGTAACTTATATGATTTTAAAATTAGAAAATAAATGATATAATTTTAGATAAATTTTATTTAATCACAAAATAATTTTATAACTTATTGTTTATAGAATTTGAAATAAAAATATTTGGAAATAGTGTAAAATGTTAACGAAAACTAGTTCATATTACACTAGTTGGGAGAGTAAATGGATACTGAAATTACAAATTCCAATGCTCCAGCTCGGGTCTTCTAAAATTTACACAATATACAAAATATTTTGACATTTATGATTTTGAGTAAAACCTGAAGTAACAGGCATGAAAATAATTTAACCGTCATCAATTTTTGTCTTGACAGTATGGGTAAATTTGAAATTCCAGGCCTGCTGTCCATTCCTTCTATTTTATAATTCCATGTGCTATTTAGAACATTTCGCCACAATTATATAGCAGTAAAAATCACTGTAGTGATAAATGCAATTCAATTAGCAATAAATTTTCTGTGTGGTAATAATTAAATTCAATTGGCAATCAAATTTGTGTAGTAATAATTGAATTTCAATTAGCAATAAATTTTCTGTGTGGTAATAATTAAATTCAAATGGCAATAAGAATCAGTGTAGTAATAATTGAATTTCAATTACTATTCGCTGTCAACAAAATCATTGTCCATGAATAAAAATTGTTGTCCTTATGCACTGCTTCAGATACCACGTTTTAAACGATTTAAGAAAGGCCCTGGAATATTTTCTGGAGTTTAACCTCGTTTGTGTGTTGGCACGACTTGCATTAGTTCATACACTGTCATTTAAAATGTTGCCACACAATCTTCTGCAGTGAAACAGACCTCTCGGTCTTACATGGATTTTATTGTATGAAGGGATTGATTGATGGAGGTAGCGATATTTTCTCTCCATGGTTTGTTTTTATATGAGAGACACTGCGCTGTTCTAAAACCATTAATTTACTTAGATGTCGAGCATTGATGGAAATATAATAAAACCAAGACCATTCAATCATGTACTAACTAAACTGAACAGATTCACATTTGAAAACGATCTTCAAGGTTATTTGAATATTGATCTTACTCTGTAGTTGAGTAAGGTATTCTTCTGCAACCTCGATGACAGTTTTCTCTCATGACAACAAAGATTTCCTTATGCGGAGATTTTTTGAGCAAGCGTTGCGGTTTGTATGGAGTTTTGACGCCTCAATGGCCATTTGAGGGGCCTTAACAGTGTGAAGGCGTCTGCTTGTGGAGTATTAATAAGTATGCGTATACGAATTTATAGAATGAGAGGAGTCAGAGCTTCACTCATTAAATTATTGATTGTAATAGGATTTAATCCTTCAAGTTTCCTGTGTTATTACTTCATTGTAAAATGAAAACCTTTTCTCATAATGAACGATTTACTCGAAACATTTCTGGATGGGGTTATGTCGGCATTTTCCATTATTGTGAGGGTTTTTCAGGTGTAGATTTGGAATGCATACTCACTGCCTTTTGACCGAATGTAATTTTCGATTTTCAATTAATATTAAAGATGTACAGAAGTTCCATAATTCACAGTTGAAAAATTTATTACATAGACATATTCATACAAATACCATTGATTCGTTGTATTTTCAGGAAGGAATTAGGAATACACATACTATGAAACAACATATAACAATTACCAACGAAATATTGTATATTTAGAAAATGAACGACCCATATAAAAAAAACATTAATTGCAGAGAATAAGTATTTTCGTTGTACACAATAAGGAATTTGTTGGGCAGTCACAAGTGAAATTGGCTGAATAAAGCAACCAAAATCGCAGAGTAATAAATAAGTATTTTCTCTGTACACAAAAATAATTTGTTGGGTAGAGAATTTATCCTTCACTTATTATCCATGCACAGGAAAGCATGGAATTTGAATATAAATCTTTAACACCAGAGTGAAAGAACAGATGACAAAAACACAATTTCTTTTTTTAAAAAACAATAAAAACACAGAGTAAAATAAAATAATGGCCCGAGACCATAATGTAGTCTTCCTCCTTAATAATACAAGGCAGTAATAACCCCAACCAGAACCAGAAACTACAATAAAATGCAGTAATAAAACAAAGCTCAGAAACAGAAATTTAGTGACCCTTTTAACAACATCTACGTAAGCGAGTTTTCGACAATAAAGAAAAAATTGAGCTATTATTTAATAAAAATTATGCACATGCATATCGTAGCCAAATGCGAATAACTAGAAGTGATTGTTTCTCACTCACGCTCTGTCCAACTCCAACTTGCTGACCGATGAGACCTCACCGGTACCTCCTAGCCAATGCTAGGGGTACTCTTCTTCCCCCTGATCCCCCTGAGCCGCAAAGGGGCCACACACACAATACCATAGAATGCTAGCACCCATCTTTTTTCGCAAGGTCAAACTACCACTCGTTACCTGAGCTGGGTATCCCAACTCCCACAAGAGAAGTTAAGACAAGTTGAAATTTTAGCAGCATAATGTTACACAAGATAGATGTGATCCATACTCCTCCTCTTCCATCCTTTTTATAGAGTTTCTTAGTCACTAGTTTCCAAAACCCTCATTATATTCCTTTTTCATTTATTTAATTAGGAAAAAAATCCCCCGTACACATGTCACCTGATCCCCTAGTTGCACTGGAAAATCAATTTATTAATTAATTAAATTTGTCTATTTTCCTGACCAACCTAAAAGAGTTCCTAAAAATGCTCCTTGGTGTCCCAAAATTCCCTTACAATTCTTAAATGACTTACACCTTAATTAATTCCTAGTTGAGTTCATCAGTAGAAAGTTCCAAAGGCTAGATTCCTTACTAAGTTAGACATTCCCCTTTTTTTTTAAGTTTCCCCCCTTTTTTTTAGTTTCCCCTTTTCCTCAGGTTTCCCCCTTTTATAACTAGGTTTAGAATTAGTAGGTTTAGGAAAAAACAACTAAATACCCATTTTTTTCATTAAAACATTATTAAAATTTCCATTTTAATTATTAATGCTTGAATTTTCTTTACCCCCTTCTTGTTACATGTCTAATTAGTTTTTTTGTTCAAAGGTTCTACTCAGACCTAGGTTTTTAATTCACTAGGCTTGGTGACAATTTTTAAGGGAAAATTTGTTATTAAATTTTACTTATCACATCATTCATTTTAAGGCCTACCAAGTCCTAAGGAGGCATAGTTTTCTAGGCATTAGGTTTATTAACTTACCATAGTTAAAATCACAATGTGCCCTTCAAGACACACCATGTTCTCCAAGGGTGCCACTCGCCTATTTCCATTTTATTTGCGTGACGTGTCCTTCAATATGCACTACATGCTCCAGGGGTGTCACTCACCTCTTTCCATTTTCTTTGCACGACATGCCCTTCAAGACGCACTATGTGCTCCAAGAGTGCCACTCGCCTCTTGGCTCAATTTGGTATACGTCAAACCCCTAGAGTCAATACTTTGTCAAGTGATCTTGTGGGGGACTAAGGGCCTCTAAGGAATAAGGACCTTGCCTTATTACACGGCCCTTAGAATCATCATGAGCGACTGTCATAGTCTTCCCTTATGGCATCATTGGTCTTCTCGAACTAGGTAATCATTAACCTACAGTTCGAGCCACAACGAGAGTGTCAGTAGGTTGTGGCAGGGCTGCTTCCACACCTCTCCCTCAATGTATTTGGTTGTCGTGCATGACCCCTTTACTCCAAATGTGAGTCTGGTCGGAAATCTATCGTCAGCTTGCATCCATCAATGAATCATGTCAGCAATAACAATCAACATCATAATATCTAATCATATGTACATATGTGACATCAAAAACATTCAAACCCTAACAGTCCACTCCCTGACTCGATCCAGAGTCCAAGGGGTTTCATCGATGCCTAGACATCCTCAACGTCCAAAGTCCTGCACACTTAGAAGAACCCAGTCAATAACACCTGTCGATGTAAATATAACAAAAATAACATATCATGAGATCTACAATATTTCAGAATCATAATCCAAACACCCCATAGTATAATGACTTGGATCACTTACACACAAGTGTCCTCAAAGAATAATTCCACTCAGTATGCACAAAAGAGATATGTTACAGTTGCATAGCACCTTCTGGACAGGGATGATTTTAAGGATAGAAATTTATTTTAAAATATAGAAACCTTAGCGAATCTTACTAATCCTTCATATGCCAACTATAAATGTTTGACGATGTTTTTGTAAAAATATTCAAATTTCTAAGGATTTTATATAGTTTTTATAAATTTTTGGCGATTTTTAAGGTAAAATAATTTTATCTTATAGAATTTGGGCAAATCATTTTTAAAATAGCGAATCTCATTTTTGGAAAAACCATGGAAAATTGGCCCATGAGCGAAATTTAGCCCCTAAAATCATCCATGCTTCTGGACAAATGGCTATGGGGTAATGACCTCTGTTCAAACCTAAATCCAAACGATTAAAATAAATACAAAGGGTTTAGTTCATGGCAACATTTTTATAGTGAATTCCGACCACAATGGTGATTGGGGAGAAAACTAGAAGGGTTACAGATTGGAGGACTGGTAGTCAACAGAGAAGAAATCCAGTAATCTTATCTCTTGCATCGAACCTGACTGATAAAACTTAAAGGATTAAACATATCAAGTGAAGACTTTATCATAGTGGAACCTAGAACTAAAACATAGACAGAGGTGTGAATAATTATTTGGGTCCAACCTTCAAACCAAAAGAAGAATACAAGGAATGTGACTAAGAACCCCCCAGAGAATGATTTTGTACCAGAGGAAGTTTTTACCTTGCACAAATAATGCATAGAACCTTTAACATTTTTACAGAGTATGCAACTACTTACAAGTGCGGGTGAACCCTGACAATGCCATTTTACCTCCATTCCTCACCAGAGCCAAACAACACCAAAAAGAATCGCAGGGTCATGAGGAGTAACACTATAAAGAAGAAAAGTGCAATGAGAACAAAGGGACGAATATGAGGGGGCGTAATGGTACCTCGAGCCTCTCATTCATGGGAAAGAGAGACGGGTACGCTACCCTAGCTATTGCCATGTGATTTCGATGGAAGTAGAGAGCCCACGTTGGGCGGGTTCCTATAGTGTCAGGACGTGAAGTACTAGTAGGTTCTATCACCATTAATTGACTGTGATAAACTTAAACGCCTACAGGCTATGATGTCCTAGGTTAAGGTATGACTTGGCACCCACCTCAACACATTTCTCAAACCACTTTAAGGTTGTGTGGTTTGTACAAATAATAGTTCGAGTGGGTAAAAAACTTAGTATTTGCGTAAGGTTTAAACTTGGACCATGGGTTCATCGTACACATGGGTTTTAGTATAGCATAGTGTGGGATTACATGGTAGGTTTGTAATCCCTAGCACACATACTAGGGACGTAGTCATTCATGTCTCCTAGCATAATAATTTTTGTTATATGTTATAATATGACTGTTATAGTATTGTAGTATGGTAAGTATTATGGGTATGTTATAACCCTAGCACATAGATCAGGTCCACTAGTGTTTTAATCTTGGCGCTAAGGGTTAGATCGCACAATTTTGTTATGACATAGTTTGTTACACTAATATAGTATGGATAACATGGGTATGTTGCATAACCCTAGTACTTATGTCATGGACGTTGATAATCATGGTTACAAATTTAATAATATAAATGCATGAATCCTATTTATTAGCAAGGTTGCATGGTTCATGTTAGTTTAGGTTATGATTTGATCTAATAAGAACAATGTGATGTAATGGACCATAACAATAAGATAGTATGATGGGTTTAAATTTCCTTCAAACTTTCAAGATGGATAATCCAGAAGAGTAAAGACTCATTTGCGCACAAAGTGGAATAAAATGTAAAAGAAAATATCTGTATGTGTCATGAACCAATTCTGGTTTGATAATAGATGCTAGTTTACCTGCCAATTTTTTATTTATTTTAGTGAAATTTGGGGTACATTACATTGGGGCACTCCATTACATACATCTGTAACATATCGCCTATAATTCGGCTAGTTTTGTGTAAACTATGCATTCTAAAAATTTCTGAAATGTTTCTAGCATTGTGAGTTGATTTCACTAGGATAAAGTGTCAAGCTTTAGTGAGTTTGTATACTACTACCATTATAGATTCATTTTTCTTCTTAGTTTTAGGTAGTTATGTAATGAAATCCATACTGATCACTTCTCATTTCTGATGAGGAATGGGTATTGGCTGCAACAACCCAACTGGGTGATGATTCTCATCTTTAACTTGCTAGCACTTAGGACCCCTCACAATATATTCAACTACTTTTTCTTTCATTCCAGGAAAAAAATATTCTTTCTTCAAAGTTGTTGTAGTTGTTTGGTAATGTGGGTGACCTGAATAGGGTTTCTTATGTACTTTATTCAATATTAAAATCTTCAATTATATGTCATTTGGAACATAAATTCTATTTTTATTATGTACTAAACCATCTCGATTGCATCTAAATTTTGATTCTTCCTCAACCAATTTATTTTTCTGAACTTTTTCTTGTAATATTGAAGGCACCAAAATAACTTTGGAAATTGCTGGGAAGATATTCTCATGACATGGAATGCATGATAATTTCTCCCATTTTTTTTGGATCGGATTTTAGAATTGACCTGTTATTTGACTGTAACTTGGTGATTTCCTCTCTTCCTCTAGAATTGATATAAGGAGCATGAGAGCATGTCGAGCTAATTGTGGAGATAAACCATATCTTGGTTTTCCTTTTAGAAGTCTGTATATATGACGTAGAATCTATACAAGGAGCATGAGAGCATGTCGAGCCAGCTGTGGAGATAAACCATATCTTGGTTTTCCTTTTAAAAGTCTGTATATATGATGAGCTCCAACATGGGTTGGAGGACCTTGTTACATGACTTAGCTCAATCAATTGTCATTAGTAATAATTCAAACTTTTAATTCTCCCAATTCATAAAAATCTATGGGAAACATATAATAAACCATTATAATTACGTTATGAACCATGAATGACTATTTTATACAAAATGGGATAAAAGAGTGGTTCATCGTGAGCATAGTAGTGTTGAGTGGTCAAAAGGGGATCACTTGGCAGTAAAAATGGCATTAATTTTGAGACCCAACATCTCCCCCATGCCTGAGGTTTTGTGTGTTCCCATGCCAAGAAAATATGTGGATGTAGACATGATTGGTGTCCTGATAATAATGTCCTTAAAATTGACCAGTTTTCATTAACTTTGTAGCTAATCAAGAAGCGATTCCAATAGATATGTTGACACTGTGTGTCTTTATTCCCTTACCCATTCTTAGTTTTCTTTCCAAGTTATGGTTATCTTGGACTAGTGACTCAATCTAGTTATGCTTCTTATTGACAAGCCTTCAAAGTTTCTCATTATGTGTAGTCAATTCATCAACTTTCCTCTTGAATTGAGCACGTCTATTCTGTTGCATTCTCATTCTTGATGTGCTTGTCTAATACTTTAAACTCTTCAACCTTAGCCTTCAAGATATACATTCATTGATCTTTATTTTCGAGTCTCGAAGAGACCGTTTGAGAATCAGAAAACTAGATAGATTCATAGTAATCTATTGTATTTTCGATATCATTAGGCACAAATGTAGATGGTCCAGCGGAATGATGGGATGAACAAACAATAATCTCATACTTAGAGGGTTTCTTTTGGGACTTTATAAATACTATAATTGATGGTTCATGCTGTCGGATATGACTCTACTCAGTGGACACGAGTTCTGGATCTAATTGAATTGAATTTTTCATCGAACAAGGAGCATCTGGTTTTGATGTTTTAACCTGTGGTTTTTTCTTAGCCATACTTCTTTTAATTTTCCTTGTACTTATGATGGGAATAATGGGTACAATATAAATGGTATGAATTGGTGTGATAGGGTTAGGTTTTGGTGGTACAATAGGACTAGGAATAGTTAGCACCACTATGACACCGGGATATTGCTTTCAACTAGTCTATTCCTGAATAGTGAAGTCAACTCCATGGGAGCTTAACACACCTATTTCGAGACAAGGACACATCCCAACTATAATCCCTTTTCTTTAATTATTCCATAATTAAAATTTTAACGAGGTTGTGGTGATACAGGGTGCAATGAACATACTTAAGGTTTTTCTGTACGCTTTTATCCATTCAACTGAAGCTTCAAATTGAAATAACAGACGAATGTGGTAAAAAAAAGGTGACCGCATAGCTGTTAAATATATTGTACCCTCAACAGTATGACCGTACACTGCCAGCTGTACTGGACAGTTGTACTTTCTATTTTCGTCTTGCTTGAGCATATATATCTCAACCATCTTACATTGTAATGAGCTTCTGAGTTCTGTACTTCTTCATACATTTCAATATACTGTTCTATTCTTTCTCTCTGCATTTCTCTTTGCTCCACAATTTATCATGGTATCAGAGCTTCAGCAGTAAGCCTCTTCACACAGTCTGGACAACCACACAATCCTCACAGCGCAGAGCTTACACGCATCTTGAGAGAACGCGACACAAACTTTTCACAAGGTTTGGAAAGATGTCTGCAATACTCTTTAAAGATCACCGTAAGAAGCTTGCGGAGGAAGTAGAGCGTACAACGCTTGAAAGATCCTGGATGAAGAGAACGCAGAAGAAGAAACAGTAAAGATTCTTGTAATCTTTTCAAGAATCGTCAAAGATTGACAAACAAAAGCTGGAGGAGGCGAGAAATTTTAAAGAACTCGTAAATTTCCCTCACATCTGTTAAAGATTGAAGCACATAATGAAGAATTCGTGAAATTCTTTCAAATCCTTGAAAGATTCACGAATCTTTTCTTCCGCAGGAGAAAATTCCRTTAAATTCGGGAAAGATCGCGTCAAACACGCCAAGAATAGCCATTAAGACTGCAAGATTCATCTTGTGAACAGATCCAAGGCAAGAAACCAGTCCAGAAGGGACAAGGAGAGCGCGGAACAGGAAAAAGCATTTCAGTCGTCAGATCTTACGCGAAGGCCTGACAACCGTTAGATCAGCAAGAAGGTGCACGACGGTTAGTCATTTGGAGTGCACAGGAAAACTTTTCACTTGAGAAATCCCAACGTCATCTTGACCGTCCATCAAGAGACACGTGGTGAGATCCTATTCCATCGCAAAATCGGGAATCGGGAGTTGGACGAGCAAAGAAAACTGCTCTCTAAAAACTCCGATACGTGAAATCGCGAAATCCCGAAATGATCACAGCCGTCCATTTCAGAGGACAGGTGGCAGCAGATCAACGCATCGTCATATCGGCATTTCGGAGTTCGGGGTTTCAAGCTGTCAAAGAAATTTGACATCGCAACTTGCGAAATCGCGATACGCGATATAGCGATAAGATATTAGCCGTCCGTTTGTTAGGACACGTGGCGAACATCGCAGCGCCCGTCGGCATTTCGGCATTTGGGGTTTCAAGCTGTCAAAGAAACTTGACATCGCAACTCGCGAAATCGCGATACGTGAAATCCCGATCATATCTCAGCCGTCCATATCTCCTGGACACGTGGTGGACATTGAGGGTACCGTCAACGTATCGGCATTCGGAGTGTCAAGGTGACAACAATTCGGAGCATCGCAAGTCGCGATATCCTGAGGTTGAATCAGGACCGTCCATCTCTCCCGGACGCGTGGCGCAAATCCGGTGACTCGGAAAAAGTCCCGAAGAGGAAAGCGCCATCTGCATATCGGGATTCGGAAAATCGCGAAACCTGAGAACAAGTGATCGGGTTTCTTTCCAGTGAAATCCCCGACGCAAATCTAGCCGTCCATCTGTTCAGGACGCATGGCAGAGATCGAAGCTTTTGGAAAAGTCCCGATAAGCAACTTCATTGGTTTTTCGGGATTCGGCATTTCGCGGATCCTAGAGACAAGAGGTCCGGGACATAACATATCGCGAAATCGCGAGGAAAGATCACGACCGCCCATCTATTGGGACGCGTGGCAGTGATAAGGGGAATCAGAAAAGTCCCGATAGGATAGCGCCATCGGAAAATCGACGATCGCGGAATCGAGGAGACAAAAAACCTCGACATCAGGAATCGCGAAATCCCGATTCGCGATATCCCGATACGATCTGGACCGTCCGATCACAGCAGATCTGGACCGTTCAAAAGTCCAAAGGCGATTTTTCGCGTTTCGACATTTTGCACGACAAGGAACGGGAAAAGCCCGTAGCGCTTTAATACAAGGCGTGTGGTCACATTGAAAGGAAACCAAGGGAAAATTCAAGCCTGATAAGCTCCCATCGGCCATTGACAAATCGACGTTTCTGAGATCGGAGGTAAATACGAATTTTTCCCTCTATTTTTTCTGCAATTTTTTTTATATATGGCGTCGTCTAGCAATCTAGGACCAACTCAGGGTTCGATTCTTTTGGGAAAGAATTACGAATTTTGGTCTCTACAAATGAGGTCGTTCTTGCAAGCACAAGAGTGCTGGGAACCAGTGGATCTTGGATATGTAGAACCAGATCCAGCAGCCCTCACTGCCATGACAAATGCACAGAGAATTTCTCAGGCAACTCTGAGGACCAAGGAAAACAAAGCAAAATTCTAGATACAGAACTCTGTGGATGATTCGATATTCTTGAAAATCACAGGCGCTGGTACTTCCAAACAGGCCCGGGACATCCTCAAAACTTCCTACCAAGGAAATAACAGGGTAAAAATAGTTAAACTGCAGTCCTTGTGGACACAATTTGAGACT
The DNA here is from genome assembly GCA_010110895.2 of Picea sitchensis. NCBI lineage: Eukaryota > Viridiplantae > Streptophyta > Pinopsida > Pinales > Pinaceae > Picea > Picea sitchensis. The sequence continues at coordinate 141,661 of SNQJ01S0000981.1, forward strand.
CTCAGGATGACAGAGTCTGAAATAGTGGATCAGTTCATGACCAGAGTCATGGGCATCGTGAACCAGATCAGACTGATTGGTGAAACCATCACTGATCAACGAATAATTGAGAAAATTCTCAGAAGTTTACCCAGGAAATTTGAAATGGTTGTAACAACCATTCTTGAATCCAAGGATCTGTCAAGATTCTCAACAGATGAACTAATTGGTTCTCTGGTGACACATGAGACAAGACTACATCTCACAGATGAGTCAATCTCCAATGCCTTCCAAACTCAGTTCTCATTCAGAAGAGGGAAAGGCAGAGGAAGAAGTAGAGGAAGAGGGAACAATCAAGGTAACCCTCATACCAGTGGAGGGAACATACAACAATATCCAAATCAGAATTTCCAAGGTCAAAGAAATCAACAACAATATCAACAACATAATTTTCAGACTCAAAGAGGCAGAGGGAGAAGGTCTAATGACAAAACTAGCATACAATGCTATTACTGCAAAAAGTATGGGCACTATGAATCTGAATGCAGGAAGAAGCAGGCAGATCAGCTCTCAGGCAGAGCACATGTGTCAAATCATACA
>SNQJ01S0000981.1:145047-161438 GCA_010110895.2 Picea sitchensis
GACAATACATCAGCAATTGCATTATCCAAGAACCATGTGTTTCACAAGAAAAGTAAACACATTGACACTCGGTTTCATTTCATACGCGAGCTAGTCAATAATGGGGATATTGCACTCCAATTTTGTGGATCTAGAGATCAGCTCGCTGATATCTTCACCAAGCCACTAGGAAAGTCAGTTTTTGATTTTTAGAGCCACAATTTATCAATAGCGTCCTTCACAAGTGACAATCTTCTGGATTATGAACATAAGGTTCTTCCATTTCTCCACGATCCATGTCGTAGACACTCCCTTTTTCCAATATGGTGTTTGACCAGTGGCGCATATGAATCGATCCGAGGTCCCTTTCTCTTTATTAAACCATTGATCTCTTGTCTGGTAGCCTCATGGCTCTGGCCAATGTCTCCTTTGATAGGGCAAAGACCATAATCGGTAATGGGTACAAATCACAAATTCAACATTGTATTAAAAACCCATAATATTATTTGTAATGTACATGAGTCATAAATCAGAAACCCAACGTTGTATTAAAAACAATAATATGTTTTTATGAAATGAATATAATAAAATACTGTATTTTCAAAAAACATTTTTCATACTACTATTATATAATATTTTAAATTTGGAAACAACTACAATTAATATATATTTTTTAATTTTAAATCAAATACAATTAATAATCATTTAACTTAACCAAAGATTATGTGACAACACTATATCATTACATCAACCACCTAACCAACCTGCAAATCAAATAATTTACATGTATTCATAAAGCTGCTTCCACCAGTAGCATGGTAAATGAAATGGCATAAATAAAGTGGCAGCTCTAATGGTAAATAAAATCAACCACCTAACCAACCCGCAAATCAAATAATTTACATGTATTCATAAAGCTGCTTCCACCAGTAGCATGGTAAATGAAATGGCATAAATAAAGTAGCAGCTGTAATGGTAAACAAAATGACAGCTAATATCCACCCTGCTAAGAGGGGTTTAACATGCCAGAGGGTCTTAAATAAAGCAAATTGAAAACCATGAAATCTCTTAATCTCTTTACAGTTAACTCGTGGTCTTCTTTTATTTTTTCTCCTCTTCTTTTTGGCACCATTGTTGTTGCTTGTGTTGTGAATGCCGACAATAGTCACAGTACTTTGAATCTCATGACTCACTTCACGCATAGAATCTCCCGCAGAGATGTTAGTTTCTTCTGATTGCTTCTTCTTGTTGTTACTTGTGTTCTGGCTGGTCACAATAATGAGATTGTTCTCAGTGTCCTGATTTTCTCCACAATCAGATTCTCTGGCGTAGTTGTGATCAGTCTCTTCTTCTTTTTGCTTATTGCTGTCAGTCTCTTCTTGCTTCTTATTGCCGTTACTTGGGCTGTGAATGGTGACACTAATCACAGTGTTCTCGGTCTCCTGATTTTCTACACAGTCAGATTCTTTCCCGTTGTTGTGATGAGTGTCCTCTTTTTCTTGCCTTTTGGTGTCAGTCTCTTCTTCTTGCTTCTTTTGGCTGTGACTGGTCACAATAATCACAGTGTTCTCCGTCTTTTGATTCTCTCCAAACTCAAATTCCGGTGCGTTGTTTTGATCAGTCCCTTCTTTTTCTTGCATCCTTTTGCAGTTACTTGAGCTGTGACTGGTCACACTAATGACAGCGCTCTCAGTCTGTTGATCCTCTCCACACTCAGTTTCTCGTGGATTGTTGTGATCAGTTCCTTCTTCTTGATTATTGTTGTCAATCTCTTCTTCTTGATTATTGTTGTCAATCTCTTCTTGATTATTGTTGTTGCTCTCGGTCTCCTGATTCTCTTCACACTCATATTCTGGCGGGTTGTTCTGATCAATATCTTCTTTCTTCTTCTTCTTACTGGTCATACTAATCACAGTGCACTGGGTCTCCTCATTCTCTACACACTCAGATTTTCCCTTGTTGTTGTGATCAGTCTCTTCTTCTTCTTGCTTATTGGTGTCAGTTTCGTTTTCTTCCTTCTTGCTGTTGTTACTTGAGCTGTGACTGGTCGCACTAATCACAGTGCTCTCCGTCTCCTGATTCTCTTCACAGTCAGATTCTCGAGCGTTGTTGTGATCAATATCTTTTTCTTTTTCGTTATTGCTGTCAGTCTGTTCTTCTTCCTTCTTCTCGTTGTTACTTGAGCTGTGACTGGTCACAGTAAACACAGTGCTCTCGGTCTGCTGATTCTCTCTATACTCAGCTTCTCGCCCCTTGTTGTGATCAGTCTCTTCTTCTTCCGTCTTGTTCTTGTTATTTGTGCAGTCAATCACAGTGCTCTCAGTCTCCTGACTCTCTCCACCTTCAGATTCTCGCGCGTTGTTCTTATCCGTTTCTTTTTCTTCTTGCGTGTTGTGGTCGTTACTCCAGCTCCTGCAGCTATTAGCCGTGGCCGCCTCCTCTTCTAGTTGCTGCCGCAGTTTTTGCTCATGTTGACCCTGCTGTTCTTGGTCATGATTATGTGGTGGTGATGGTGGCCTTCTTATCACTACTTCCATTTTTCTTAGTCTTGGCAGTGCAATCTCGTCAAGCAATGAGGTCCTCCAAACGTAATTCTTAAATATATCCAGAATTTCTTCGCCCTTCTCCTTTTCAACCTACAGATTCATTCATATTCATGACAGTCATACATTCAGTAATTTTTTAGCTATCTATATGATCATTTTAATGGAATGGACAGGACATTACAATATAAATATGACAAACCACTAATTCACCTGCTGAGTATCTCGACTGCATATAATTGATCGGTTTTCATTGCTTTCCAGAGTAATATGGAGGATTTGACTGAAAGGAACATCTTTTATCATGTGCCATTTCACAGGAAATTTGTCTTTCCAGTCCCAAAATTCCGTTTTCGCTCCGAAATCTACAGGCCCGACCATTTCAGCCACCCCACAGAAATGACCGCTTCTGGTCACCTGCCCACACCAAGATTAGATGTTATTCTTGAAATAAAGGTATTATTTCTAAAATGAATTATTGACAATTACTTGAAATGACATAAAATTCAAACAAACACTCACCGAAAATAGTAAGAATATGGGGCAACGGGAACTAGTACTAGATGTTGCTCCCTGGACCCTTTGGTCGCCCGAGGCAGCTTCAGAGTAAGCGGCATTTAATTTTCGATTTCCCCTGTAAGTGCTTGTCCACACACAATGTCTAATACTGCTAAGGACGTGCTGCTTATTATAAGATTTGATAACAAAAAACTTTGCATTGGCATATCGAGTGATAAATTCTGGAAGGTTGTACTCATCCTGGAAAATTACAGCACCACTCCCACTCGCAGTTCCACTTTGGGACGTTTGCCTTTGCATCATTTCAAATCTCCGTGGTTGCGGTTGCTGTAATTGTAATTGTTGCTGCTGATAATAGGAGTGAAGTTGCGGCTGTGGTGTTGCTGCTTGAAATTGATAAGCGCCGGGGCGGCCATAATAATTGTTATTATGGCCCTGGTTGTTAGTCTGGCCGTTTTGATTTATATTCACAACAACATTTACTTGTGGTGGTGCCGGAACGTGTGGATACTCAGGGCCTCCTGCATATTCAGAGGGATACTGAGGGTATTGCCCTGGATAAGCATATTGATATCCATCATACCCATATTCAGACCCGTATGCATATGGGTATCCATTATTAGATCCATATCCATATGGGACTCCTTGCTCCTGCAGTGGTTGTGTCACCATTGCCATATCAGTGTTTGTACTTGTATCAATATTAACACTGGGATTGGAACTCGTTCCACCATTACTGTTACTAACAACACTTCTGGCTTGTTGGCCTGCCATTTCAGATATGTTTCTCAATAACAACAAACAACGTCTTTCTCCCGTCCTGGTTCCAAAACCTCTTCGCTCTCTCTGAGTTAGAAATCGAACTTTGTCTTTCTCCCGCCCTGGTTCCAAAACCTCTTCGCTCTCTCTGAGTTAGAAATCGAACTTTCCCGTTTCAACTTGCCTATAATCATCTATCAAAATTCTCTATTTATATCTGTATCTTCTAAATTGAAAATTATTAAAACAATAATTTTTGGGTCGGCCCTGCAATGATTTCTTTATCCCCATTTTGCGTTTCTTTGTTATTTTTTAAATTAAAAAAAAATAATTTAAGTTTTGTATGGGTTATATTGCCTTGGACATTGTGCTCAAGGCTTGTCTACCATGAAAACATTTATGAGCATCAACGTACACTAAAGATAAGTGGTCCAAGTATGTTTTAAATGGCAAGGATCGAGGAGTGGGAAAAATACTTGTTGAAATGGACATTCATATGGGCCTTCCCGCAGATATGGAAATTGAATGGAGAGGGCATGTGTATGTTCATAGATTAGACTAATGGAGGATCCCTTTTGGTTGTTGGGCTTGTAAAGAAGTTGGGCATCTGAAAAGACATTGTGGGGTAGACTATAGAAACAATATGTGGTAGATTTTGATACATATAGGATTCTCTCAAAAGACAACCTTCTCGAAGACTAAGAGGATTTTAAGGAGTTAAATAAAGGAACTAATCCCTTTTTGGAAGAGGAAATTTAGTCTTTATTTTTGGAATCCGACTCTTTTCTCAGTAAGTTAAAAAAAAATTCCCCAGTTTTGTTTCTTCTCCAAATTTTAAACAATTGAAAAGTATGCAGAATGCTTTTGTTGGTGGTTTTTAATTCTTTTTTCCGTGTGTTGATTCCTGATGTTTCTTTCATTAGAAATCATTAATTCTGATGATGTAAATAAAGGATAATCTATTTATGGGGGTAATGTCTATTCATGTGGGTGTGGTGTGGCAAACTCTGGGGGCTTCCATGTCACCATGATGACATCATCATGACATGTGTCGCCCTCTACGTGTGCCACGTACATTGTATGAACGGTGATATCATTTGTACTGATGCTGAATTTAGCAATACAGATGTTGACTCATCTCCGCTCACTAGGTTAGGTTGACTAAAACTTTGACCACGAATATCTTTTGGTCTTTACTCTGTTTGACAAGTTATTTACGCCATTGGAAAGCTTGCAATGCACTCTTCACGATGATGCCAATTTCACTGAGTTTTGAGGAATTTGATTTTTTTTCGTTTTCTCTATCTGCTAAGGCAATTATGAGCTTCCTAAGTTGCTTCTACAAATTCTGAGTTGTCCTTAGTATTCTCTGGATCATTTTTGGATCATGCCTTCCCATTGAAAGCTTTTTGGACCACCAAAATATTTCATCAATCAACAGATAAGTGAGGGAAGAGTTCCCTCACCTTGTCCTTCTCAATTCAATTTGCCTTTCTTGGATGTGTGCCCTTTAAGCATAATCTAAGATAATCAACATCACCCCTACGTGAAGTCCTCTTCTTTCTTTCCAGGATGATATATTCTTTTAACTCATCGAAGCACTCAAGAGCAAAATCATCAACTGAACATATTGAAACTTCCTCACCCTGATCCATGATCATGGGAGGATCAAAAAGTTCCATGTTCTCCACATTTACAACTGAGTAGATCTACATATAAGGTGGAAGATCTAGATAAAAAAAATTGGTACCACTTTTCTCCAAAATAGTGAAGGGTCCATAACGTATGGGATTGAGTTTCTTACCTTCACCCTTCAATATTTCATTGTTGATGTGATGCCATATCTGGTCTACAACCTGGAACTGATGATCAACCTTTTGTTTTTCATGCCGAGCTTTATATCGTGCTTGAATTTTCTCCAACTGTTCCCTGACTGCTTGGTGTACCTGTTGGATCCTCTGGATGAACTTGCGGGCTTTGTCTTCAATTCTTTCTTCATTTGAATCAACATCTCTCCCATACATCAATTCCAAATGAATGTTAGGTAAATACCCAAAACATATCTCAAAAGGAGAACGCTAAGCGGAGGAATGGAAGGCTCGGTTGTCATCATGTTGTACATAGGGTATCTATTCATCCCATAACTTGGGATTCTTGCTATAGTAGCCTCGAAGCAAAAGTACCATTGTTCGGTAAACAACCTCTATCTGTCCATCATTCTGTGGATGGAAAGTAGTGCCCCTCTTCAACTTGGTGTCCATCATTCGCCACAAGATTTTCCAAAAATCCCCATGGAATCAAGTATCTTGATTCGAGATAATGGATGTGGGTAACCCAAAGTGAACCCAAACATACTGAAAGAAGAGATTAGCAGCTTGCTCAACAGTGATCCACTTTTTACATGGCATTAAGATACACATATTGTTGAACCTATCCACTACAGCATACAAATAGTCATGACCCCTTTTCAACATTGGTAAACACCCTACAAAATCCATGGAGATACTTTCCCATGGATGGGATGGAATAGGCAGTGGTGAGTATAGCCCCAATTTTCTATTAGTGGGCTTACAAGTAGAACAAATCACACACCCCTTTATCCTTTACATATTTAGTTACAATTTCTTTCATCTGAGGCCAGTAACAAAATCTCTGCAGATGAGCCATAGTTTTTCCTACCCGAAAATGCCCGGACACAAGAGAAGCATAAATTGTTCTCGTATTACATGGACTCATTCACTTGTAGGAATACATAGCTTTCCAATATGGTAGAATAGTTTTCCCTGCAGACAATAGTTCTCTACTTGTGTACCATGGGTTAGCTTCTCATATGCTTCTTTAAAATATCCATCAATGGAATATTTTTCCACAAAGGGTTTAGTTCATGTCAGCATTTTTATAGTGAATTCCGACCATGGTGGTGATTGGGGAGAAAACTAGAAGGGTTATGGTTTAGAGGAATGGTAGTCAATAGAGAAGAAGTCTAGTAACCCTATCTCTTGCATTGACCCTGACTGATAAAACTTAAAGGATTAAACATATCAAGTGAAGCCTTTATCACTGTGGAACCTGGAACTAAAAGTAGATAAAGGTGTGAATAATTATTTGGGTCCAACCTTCAAACCAAAAGAAGAATACAAGGAATGTTACTCAGAACCCCTGAGAGAATGATTTTGTACCAGAGGAAGTTTTTACCTTTCACAAAGAATGCATGGAACCCTTAAATTTTTTACAAAGTATGAAAAACTTACTAGTGTGGGTAGAGAACCTTACCAACGCAGTTTTACCTCCATTCCTCACCATAGCTAAACAACACCAAAACATTTCGTAGGGTCATGAGGAGTAACACTATAAATAAGCAAAGTGAAATGATAACAAAAGGACGAATACGAGGGGTCGTAATGGCACCTTGAGCCTCTCATTAATGGGAAAGAACAACGAGTACGCTACCCTATTTACTTCCATGTGATTTTGAGGGAAGTAGAGAGCCCACATTGGGCGGGTTCCTATAGTGTCAGGACGTGAAGTATTGGTAGGTGCTATCACCATTAATGGACTGTCATAAACTTAAACACTTTCAAGCTATGATGGCCTAGGTTAAGGTATGACCTGGCACCCACCTCAACATGTTTCTCGAACCACTTTAAGATTGTGTGGTTTGTACAAATCCTAGTTCGAGTGGGTAAAAAACTTATTATTTGCATAAGGTTTAAACTTGGACCATGGGTTCATTGTATACATGGGTTTTAGTATAGCATAGTGTGGGATTACATGGTAGGTTTGTAATCCCTAATGTGCATACTAGGAACATATTCATTCATGTCTCCCAGCATAATAATTTTTGTTATATGTTATAATATGACTGTTTTATTATTATAGTATGGTAAGTGTTATGGGTATGTTATAACCCTAGCACATAGATTAGGTACACTAGTGTTTTAACCTTGGTGCTAAGGTTTACATCGTAGAATTTTGTTATGACATAGTTTGTTACACTAATATAGTATGGATAACATGTGTATGTTGCATAACCCTAGTACTTATGCCATGGATGTTGACAATCATGGCTACAAATTTAATAATATAAATGCATGAATCCTATTTATTAGAAAGGTTGCATGGTTCATGTTAGTTTAGGTTATGAGTTGATCTAATAAGAACACTGTGATTTAATGGACCATAACAATAAGATAGTATTATGGGTTTAAATTTTCTTCATACTTTCAAGATGGATAATACAGAAGAGTAAAGACTCATTGGTTCGCAAAGTGGAATGAACCAATTTTGGTTTGATAATAGACGCTAGTTTACCTGCCATTTTTTTTTTAAGTGAAATTTGGGGTACATTACAATGGGGCAGTCTATTACATACATCTGCAACATATCCCCTATAATTCAGTTAGTTTTTTGTACATTATGCATTGTCCCGCCCTGGTTCCAAAACCTCTTAGCTCTCTCTGAGTTAGAAATCGAACTTTCCCGTTTCAACTTGCCAATAATCATCTATCAAAATTCTCTATTTATATTTGTATCTTCTAAATTGGAAATTATTAAAACAATATATTTTGGGCCGGCCCTACAATGATACAAATAAAATTCGAGTGGCAATGATTTCTTTATCCCCATTTTGCGTTTATTTGTTATTTTTTAAATTAAAAAAAATAATTTAAGTTTTGTATGGGGTATATTGCCTTGGACATTGTGCTCAAGGCTTGTTTACCATGAAAACATCTATGAGCATCAACGTACACTAAAGGTAAGTGGTCCAAGTATGTTTTAAATGGCAAGGATCGACGAGTGGGCAAAATACTTGTTGAAATGGACATTCATAAGGGCCTTCCAGCAGATATGGAAATTGAATGGAGAGGGCATGTTTATGTTCAAATATTAGACTAATGGAGGATCCCTTTTGGTTGTTGTGCTTGTAAAGAAGTTGGGCATTTGAAAAGACATTGTGGGGTAGACTATAACAACAATATGTGGTATATTTTGATACATATAGGATTCTCTCAAAAGACAACCTTCTTGAAGACCAAGAGGATTTTAAGTAGTTAAATAAAGGAACTAATCCTCTTTTGGAAGAGGAAATTCAGTCTTTGTTTTTGGAATCCGACTCTTTTCTCAGTAAGTTAAAAAAAAATTCCCTAGTTTTGTTTCTTCTCTAAATTTTGAAGAATTGAAAAGTATGTAGAATGCTTTTGTTGGTGGTTCTTAAAATGTTTTTTCTGTGTGTTGATTCCTGATGTTTATTTATTTAGAAATCATTAATTCTTATGATGTAAATAAAGGATAATCTATTTATGGGGGTAATGTCTATTCATGTGGGTTTGGTGTGGCAAACTCTGGGGCTTCCATCTCACCATGATGACATTATCATGACATGTGTCCCCCTCTACGTGTGCCACGTACATTGTATGAATGGTGATGTCATCTGTATTGATACTGAATTCAACAATACAGATGTTGACTCATCCCTACTAACTGGGTTAGGTTGACCAAAAGTTTGACCGTGAATATCTTTTAGTTTGTAACTCTGTTTGACGAGTTGTTTGCGCCATTGGAAAGCTTGCAACACACTCTTCACGATGATCCCAATTTCACCGAGTTTTGAGGAATTTGAAGTTTTTCCCTTTCTCTATCTGCTGAGGCAATTCTGAGCTTCCTAAGTTGCTTCTACGAATTCTGATTTGTCCTTAGTATTCTTTGGATCATTTTTGGATCACACCTTCCCATTGAGAGCTTTTTGGACCACTAAAATATTTCATCAATCAACAGATAAATGAGGGAAGAGTTCCCTCACCTTGTCCTTCTCAATTCACTTTGCCTTTCTTGGATGTGTTCCCTTTAAGCCTAATCGAAGATAATCAACATCACCCCTGTGTGAAGTCCTCTTCTTTCTTTCCAGGATGATATATTCTTTTAACTCATCGAAGCACTCAGGAGCAATCTCATCAACTGAACATATTGAAACTTCCTCACCCTGATCCATGATCATGGGAGGATAAAAAAGTTCCAAGTTCTCCACATTTACAACTAAGTAGATCTGCATATAAGGTGGAAGATCTAGACAAAAAACATTGGTACCACTTTTCACCAAAATAGTGAAGGGTCTATAATGGATGGGATTGAGTTTCTTACCTTCACCCTTCAACATTTCATTGTTGATGTGATTCCATACCTGGTCTACAACCTGGAACTGATGATCAACCTTTTGTTTTTCATGCCGAGCTTTATATCGTGCTTGAATTTTCTCCAACTATTCCCTGACTTCTTGGTGTACCTGTTGGATCCACTGGATGAACTTGCGGGCTCTATCTTCAATTCCTTCTTCATTTGAATCGACATCTATCCCATACATCAAGTCCAAATGAACTTTAGGTAAATACCCAAAACATGTCTCAAAAGGAGAACACTGAGTGGAGGAATGGAAGGCTCGGTTGTAATCATGTTGTGCATAGGGTATCTATTCATCCCATAACTTGGGATTCTTTATGGTAGCCTCGAAGAAAAAGTACCATTGTTCGGTTAACAAGCTCTATCTGTCCGTCATTCTGTGGATGGAACGTAGTGCCCCTCTTCAAATTGGTGTCCATCATTCTCCACAAGCTTTTCCAAAAATCCTCAAGGAATCGAGTATCTCGATCCGAGATAATGGATGTGGGTAACCAAAAGTGAAATCAAACATAATGAAAGAAGAGATTAGCAACCTGATAAACAATGATATTCCTTTTACATGGCATTAAGATACACATATTGTTGAATGTAACGACCCTGCTTAAATAGATGTATAGGATTATTAATTATAATTAATTTAATAATCTAACTGTCCTAAAAGTTAGCTAAACAATAATTATTTCTTAAATAACTTTAACTAATTAATTATTATTAATTACTTGTTCATGATAACTATTAACCAACTAATTATTATTAATTACTTGTTCATGATTGTCAAGGATTACTTAATTATTAATTAACTCATTAATTAATTAAGTAAAGAATTAAAGGGGTTAATAAATTATATTGTTAAATTAAAGCTACGTATTCGGGAAGGGATAGACATTAAATATAAGATAAGATAATAAATAAAGGGGATAAGGAACATGAATAATGGGATAAGGGGCATTAACTATGAAAGGATAAGATAATTAATAAATGGATAAGGAAAGTAATGAAGGAGGGGAAAGTCGGTGAAGGGGCAATATGAGTGGAGGTTTACGAAGGAAGGAGGGGGGATCATTTTACGGGGAGGATTATTTTTATTTGGGGCTCTCTTGGATTTGCAGAGAGAAGGGAGTTGAGTTCTGGAGTCGGGAGGATTAGTTCAGGGGGCACCGGTTTGCTGGGGGTTTTGGGCACGGGGGCCAGGATATCCATATGGTATCCTGGAGCTAGGTAGTTGTCCTAGTTGGCAGGGTGGATACTCGATTTTGGGCAGAGTTGGTCTGTGGATTCGAGCTGGGCAAGGCATTAGCAGAAAGGTCAACAAGACAAGCGGAAAACGGAGGGTTAGCATAAGACCCAGGTATTTAAAATTATGTATTTGTTTTATTCTGTTATAAAATTAATATTCGTTATTAAATTTAATTTGCGTATGTGCTAAATTAAAAGGAATTATTGAATTTTCTGAAATCAAGTAGCAGTTACTGTTTTGTTTGATTAATTATTTGACGTTAAAATTATTCGGCTACTACACATGGTATCAGAGCTTTTGTTTGAAATTTGGGCCTGAGGGCCAAAACTCCAAGCTCTAACTCCAGCTACGCCTAACCTGAAAACCAAACATAGAAATTTTAACACAAATATAAAAATAAATGCAATACGAATTGAAAATGTAAAAACAAATTTACCAAAGTAAAACAAACAAGTAGGGTTGTTACAGATATTCTCCAATATTTCCTAAATATATCTTCCCCAAAATATATGGGGTCTTTCATTGTAAACATAAAAGGAATTGAGAGTATTACAAAAAAGTTTACAATAATGGTAATTTTACATTGCTTCTTCTAATGTAATTAACAATAGATCCATAAATTTGAACTTCCTACTGCAATATGCCAAAGAATTTTGTTATGTTCAAATCTAAGCGTGACTAAATAAGAAGATCAATGCAACTTTTAAACTTTATGTGGACCTCTCAAGCTACAGTGAGAATATGGTTCCCAAATAATCTTCAAACTTTTATGTGGACCTCTCAAGCCATAGTGAGAATATGGTTCCCAAATAATCAGAGAATTTGGTTTCAACTTTCAGTTCCTCTCGCTCAAAAAGTGAAAAAACAAATTAAAAAAAAAAAAAAAAAACCAAAGAAAAAGAAAAAGACAAAAAAAACGTATTCTTCACCAAGAAAATTTCTAGAATTTCCTTTCTCTTATGTGGACAGCCCTAGGAAATCCCTAAATCCAGTTAATTCATCTCATTTCCTTTCGCTTATGTTGGAAAACCCTAAATCCTGTTAATTCATCTCTGGTGCTAACTATGATTTCAGCTTTACTAACAATACTAAAAACACTCACATTCATCCATCCAGTGATGCAGTGGTGTCGTGGGAAGTTAAGGAATATAATATCAATGATTCGAAAGCAGATGAATGGAAAAAAAAAAACAATGAATACCATGATTTCATATTATCTTCCATCTTCTGGGGTATTTTAAGTTAATACCGTATTCACGACAAAATAAAGTAATTTTGCAATTATAGTATCATAAAACATAAATCCTCACATGACTATAGGAAAATCCCCTCTATTTGCAATAACCAACCCAAATGCTATCTCTGAAACCAACGTTACCCTCTTAATCACACAGGCTCCGAAAAATCACGACAACCCACAAACAAGAAAAAAAAACATTTGCATAGATGTGTAGATCATTTGAGTGGTTCCAATTGATGTGTAGAAATTGAACACCAGACCATTTGGAAAATGCTACTCTGTAACCTCAAAACCCAGAAGATAAAAATAAAGGCAGAGACCAAATACAGAGCACTGAGCACTAAAGAGATCATATATTACAAGATCTTATTCAACATCCGCTGAAAACATAAGTAATATGTTCTGTAACAAAATTCATGAATTGAAGAAGGAGGATTACTGGGGAAAATTTGGAGAAGTTCAACCCGCAAACATATAGGTGGCATGTGATTAGCTCTCGTTCTTCTTCTGTTTCAATAGAAATGCGTGACAAGAGAGAAATAGCGGGGTCAGTCCTTATATATAGATCGATGTCCCCCAAACCGGGCCACTAATGGTTTCTTCGCGGGTCTGGCCTACCAAGAATATTTTCCACGAGGACGACGCTAGTTCTGTTCCAACAAGCATCATTCTGCTGGCGATATGGATCTCACCGCAAACATGCCCAAAATAAAACAAGAAACTGTGGAGAGAGCTCAGTTCACCTCCTCTGCTCAGAAGAAATGGATGGGCGAGGTAGAAAAGGGCTCGGTTGCAGCTGCCTCCTGTGAGAAAGAGGAGATCAGAGGGGCTCCCGCCTTCTGAGGGCAAGGCTCCTCTCCCACCGTGCGGCGACGGGGTACTCTCTAGTGCACCACCAGTGTTTCTTCTTCGCAAAATTCTTCTGCGATCATGGGGCTGGAACCGCAGAATACATTTAATAGCCATGTTGCTACAACTTGACAGACCTTTCTTCCCTTCTGGAATGGCCTTATTTTGGTCTCCCGACACCAGTCCCTGTGATGTTACCCTCTGAATTTCCTCCACAGCTGCACCGGATCGAATCCCCTCCCTGCCTTCACAAACTATGAATACGGATTTCTTTCCATCCAGAAAGTAAATTCTGAAGCTGAGGATTCGCCATGCGTTTTCCGTGGTCAATATGGGGCAAGAATCCGGTGATCTCAGTCATGTTACTACTCCTAGCAGCTCCTCCAGCGAACACAATGAATTGGCCTAGTTTTCTAAAGAGGATGTCGATGCTCTCTTGAATATGAAGATGAAGGGTAAAACTAAGTTCGATTACAAGGGGAAATGTGAGCAAATGACAGATTATATCAAGAAACTCTGAGCTTGCGTTCGCTGGTTTCAGGAGCTGGAAGAGAGTTGTGTGTTGCATATGGAGCAGCTGCAAAATGAGTTGTCAAATGAGAGAAGGGAGGTGGTCGAATGATAGGATTAAGGAAGGGTTGGGCGTGTAGAGTTAGGGTTAAGAAAGAGAGCTGGCAGGTGTAGGGTTTTAGGGTTAGGTATGAAGAGCAAGCGTGAAGGAGGGGGCACGTGGGCCTCATGCGAGGACCCACTACCCGACTGCAGAGATATATATTTTTTATATTATATTATATTTTATTCTTTTACTAATTCATTTTATTTTAAATTACTTTAATTGCATTTTAAATAATTAATTTTAATTTTAAATCTAAATTTTAATAATTAAATTTAAATTTCTAATCTCGTTGAATGTCAATTTTTTTTTGCATAGAAATTAAGTATTTACTTTCTAAACTTAAATTTATCCAAAGTAATTAATAATAATAATTAATAATAGTAATTAAGTAATTAATGTGTTATTAACATTAACATATTTAATAATATTTAAACATAACATTACGATACTAATAAAAATTATTTTGGAGAGATTAAAATTTGGGGGAGTCTATGGGTTTTGAACTCGCGACCACCCACCAAGCGATGTGCCTTAAGAAGAGAAATAACACCAACGCGCCACACATATCACTTTTACAAATAAATTCGCATATAAATAGTTTAATTATCAATAATAGCAAGGTACTAGCCTGAAGAATAATCTCTGATTATCCAAACGTCGGGCTCATGAGACCTTACACACAACTCATTAAGCCAAGCGCCAAGTCCCTCCACTCCATTCAACCATTCAAGTCAATGCTAAATCTCAATGCGGCATTCGACAACGTCAACACTACACACCAAGGAAAATCTCCTGAGTCAAGCATCAAAGGATATTTAGTCGTAAGCGAAAAGTTAAAAGGACTTAGACTGGGACAGGCGGGGAGGAGGCGACATATGCACTAGGAGGGTAAGCATAGGAATTGACGAGTATGGCGCAAGGCTAGCATAGCTACAGGGCAAGGGAACCAATATCTTTTTCATAGGGGCGAAGCAATCAAACTTAGACGCTTAATGCTAATCCTAACCTAGCCAATCCCCTAAAGGAGTAATGTCTGTTTACAGACAAGTAAAGAAAACTTACGCCTAACCCTGTTTCTAGTTTGAGTAGCACCAATTTGAAACATCCTCGAACTCACCCTGACAACTTGGTTGATGCAGGTTAAAGCATACAGGATGGTCAGGACTCGAGGGAGTCGAGGCAGGGGAGCATTGTCGCAAGAACTGCCAACACCGCTAGTGCCACCACCACCATCGCCCAAACTAGCCCTCATACTGCGCTCGTTGGAAGCCATTAATGAGACTTTAAAGGGGTGAAAACCGGCAGGGACTGAAGTGGAACCCCCACCGTCTAGAACGGGTAATCCAGAAGTGTCAAGGGATTCAGGGGGTGGACTTCCACCCGAATACATCACGCGAGAATTGCAGAAGATCAAACTTCCGGAGTTTGTCGGGGGTCACGCCAGTGAACGCGCGGATGCATGGTTGGAAGGCATGACAAGGTGTTTTTCCTTAAGGGACTATGCGTCCAAATGAAAGGCAAAGATCGCAATTTTTCAGTTAAGAGACAGTGCCTTGAACTGGTGGGGTAACCTGGAAAGACAACTGCACCTTACCCCAGACACAGTATCTTGGGAACTTTTCGAGGAGAGGTTCCGAAGGAAATATCTACCAGCATACTACGAGGAACAACAGGTAGGGGAATTTCATGCCTTAGTATAGGGAAACATAACTGTAGAAGAATATGAGATCAGATTTGAGGAACTGGTCAAATATGTTTCGTATATGGACAATGACCAACGATAGGCAGAGCGCTTCGTCTATGGATTGAACCCTAAGATAAAATCTATGGTGTGGATGTGGAAACCGTCTTCAGTAGCATAAGCAGTGGAAAATGTGCGTTATGCGGAAGAACACTTGAACTTAACTGGGGGTACAAGACCGACATTTCCGCATCACCCAGGATTCGTAGGAAAGGCCCTGAGGACATTTCCTAGGGGAGGGAGCTCAAGGCCACCGCCATATGGTAACAGAGTCACGCCAAGGATAGTAGCTGTAGGGATTTCAATGGAAGTGAGTGCAACATCTCGTTCATCGCCAACGGCGCAGACAGGTCCACGACTATCTTAGGGAACAACGAGTAGGGGAAGGGGTTCCAGGGGAAGGAACTCATTTAAGAGATAGTCACATAACAATACACAGGTTCAATCTCATGTTACCTATTGGGGGTGTGGAGGACCCCATTACCAGCATGACTTCCCGGAGTTACAATTAGGGTTTGTGCATAGAGAAGGAAAGGCACCAATGGGGAGAGCAAGTAGCAGCCACCAGATTTACACAGCGGTTAATAACCATCAGGCCGAACATCAATCCACGGTGGTTGAGTCATCAGGTACGCTAAATCATATCAATGCTAAGATTTTGTTTGATTCTGGTGCGACAGATAGTTTCATTTCACCATCTGCATTAGAAAAGAGTGGGTTGGCAGCCTACGAGC
>SNQJ01S0000981.1:184451-250944 GCA_010110895.2 Picea sitchensis
ATTTCTTAAATAACTTTAACTAATTAATTATTATTAATTACTTGTTCATGATTGTCAAGGATTAATTAATTATTAATTAACTCATTAATTAATTAAGTAAAGAATTAAAGGGGGTTAATAAATTATATTGTTAAATTAAATCTTACGTATTCGGGAAGGGATAAAACATTAAATATAAGATAAGATAATAAATAAAGGGGATAAGGAACATGAATAATGGGATAAGGGGCATTAACTACGAAATGATAAGATACTTAATAAATGGATAAGGAAAGTAATGAAGGAGGGGAAAGTCGATGAAGGGGAAATATGAGCAGAGGTTTATGAAGGAAGGAGGGGGGATCATTCTACGGGGAGGATTATTTTTCTTTGGGGCTCTCTTGTATTTGTAGAGAGAAGCGAGTTGAGTTCTGGAGTCGGGAGGATTAGTTCAGGGGGCACCGGTTTGCTAGGGGTTTTAGGCATGGGGGCCAGGATATCCATATGGTATCCTGGAGCTAGGTAGTTGTCCTAGTTGGTAGGGTGGATACTCGATTTTGGGCAGAGTTGGTCTGTGGATTCGAGCTGGGCAAGGCAGCAGTAGGAAGGTCAACAGGACACGCAGAAAATGGAGGGTTAGCATCAGACCTAGGTATTTAAAATTATTTATTTGTTTTATTCTGTTATAAAATTAATATTCGTTGTTAAATTTAACTTGCGTATGTGCTAAATTAAAAGCAATTATTGAATTTTATGAAATCAAGTAGCAGTTACTGTTTTGTTTGATTAATTATTTGACGTTAAAATTATTCGGCTACTACATTGAACCTATCCACTACAACATACAAATAGGCATGACCCCTTTTCGACATTGGTAAACACCCTACAAAATCCATGGAGATACTTTCCCATGGATGGGATGGAATAGGCAATGGTGAGTATAGCCCCAATTTTCTATTAGTGGGCTTACAAGTAGAACACATCACACACCACTTTACCCTTTACATATTTAGTTACAATTTCTTTCACCTGAGGCCAGTAACAAATCTCTGCAGATGAGCCATAGTTTTTCCTACCCAAAAATGACCGGACACAAGAGAAGCATAAACTTCTCATATTACATGGACTCATTCACTTGTAGGAATACATAGCTTTCCAATATGGTAGAATAGTTTTCCCTGCAGACAATAGTTCTCTACCTATGCACCATGGGTTAGCTTCTCATATGCTTCTTTAAAATCTCCATCAATGGAATATATTTCCACAAAGGGTTTAGTTCATGTCAGCGTTTTTATAGTGAATTCCGACCATAGTGGTGAATGGGGAGAAAACTAGAAGGGTTACGGGTTGGAGTAATGGTAGTCAATAGAGAAGAAGTCCAATGACCCTATCTCTTGCATCGAACCCGACTAATTAAACTTAAAGGATTAAACATATCAAGTGAATCCTTTATCACAATGGAACCTAGAACTAAAAGTAGATAGAGGTGTGAATAATTATTTGGGTCCAACCTTCAAACCAAAAGAAGAATACAAGGAATGTGACTCAGAACCCCTCAGAGAATGATTTTGTACTAGAGGAAGTTTTTACCTTGCACAAAGAATGCATAGAACCTTTAAATTTTTTACAGAGAATGAAAAACTTACCAGTCCAGGTGGAGAACCCTACCAATGCAGTTTTACCTCCATTCCTCACCATAGCTGAACAACACCAAAAACAATTGCAGGGTCGCGAGGAGTAACACTATAAATAAGTAAAGTGCAATGATAACAAAAGGGCGAATATGAGGGGTCGTAATGGCACCTCGAGCCTCTCATTCATGGGAAAGAGCGATGGGTATTCTACCTTATTTACTTCCATGTGATTTTGAGGTAAGTAGAGAGCCCACATTGGGCGGGTTCCTGTAGTGTCAATACATGAAGTACTTGTAGGTGTTATCACCAATAATGGGCTGTCATAAACTTAAACACCTACGTGTTATGATGGCCTAAGTTAAGGTATGACTTGGCACCCACCTCAACATGTTTCTCGAACCACTTTAAGGTTGTGTGGTTTGTACAAATCCTAGTTCGAGTGGGTAAAAAACTTAGTATTTGTGTAAGGTTTAAACTTGGACCATGGTTTCATTGTATACATGGGTTTTAGTATAGCATAGTGTGGGATTACATGGTAGGTTTGTAATCCCTAATGTGCATACTAGGGACATAGTCATTCATGTCTCCTAGCATAATATTTTTTTTTATATGTTATAATATGACTGTTATATTATTGTAGTATGTTAAGTGTTATGGGTATGTTATAACCCTAGCACATAGATTAGGTACACTAGTGTTTTAACCTTGGAGGTAAGGGTTACATCGTAAATTCTTTTTATGACATAGTTTGTTACACTAATATAGTATGGATAACATGTGTATGTTGAATAACCCTAGTACTTATGCCATGGACACTGACAATCATGGTTACAAATTTAATAATATAAATGCATGAATCCTATTTATTAGCAAGGTTGCATGGTTCATGTTAGTTTAGGTTACCAGTTGATATAATAAGAACACTGTGATTTAATAGACCATAACAATAAGATAGTATGATGGGTTTAAATTTCCTTCATACTTTCAGGATGGATAATCCATAAGAGTAAAGACTCATTGGTGCGCAAAGTGGAATGAACCATTTTTGGTTTGATAATAGACGCTAGTTTACCTGCCAATTTTTTTTATTTTATTGAAATTTGGGGTACATTATAGTGGGGCAGTCCATTACGTACATCTACGACATATCCCCTATAATTCAGTTAGTTTTGTGTAAACTATGCATTCTAAAAATTTCTGAAATGTTTCTAGAGTTGTGAGTTGATTTCACTAGGATAAAGTGTCAAGCTTTAGTGAGTTTGTATACTACTACCATTATAGATTCATTTTTATTCTTAGTTTTAGGTAGTTCTGTAATGAAATCCATGCTAATCACTTGTCATTTCCACTCAGGAATTGATATTGGCTACAACAACCCAACTGGGTGATGTTTCTTAGCTTTAAGTTGCTAGCACTCAAGACCCCTCACAATATATTCAACTACTTTTTCTTTCATTTGAGGAAAAAAATCTTCTTTCTTTAAAGTTGTTGTAGTCTTTTGGTAACGTGGGTGAGCTGAATAAGGTCTCTTATGTACTTTATACAATATTAAAATCTTCAATTATATGTCAGTTGAAACATAAATTCTATTTTTATAATGTACTAGACCATCTCCATTACATCTAAATTTTGATTCTTCCTCAACTAATTTATTTTTCTGAAATTTTCTGAACTTTTTCTTGTAAGACTGAAGGAACCAAAATAACTTTGGAAATTGTTGGGAAGATATTCTCATGACATGGAATGCATGATAATTTCTCCCATTCTTTTTTACAATCAGATTTTACTGTTGGCATGCTAAAATTGGAGAGAGTTGACCTTTTCTTTGATTGTAACTTGGTGATTTCCTCTCTTCCTCTAGAATCGATACAAGGAGCACGGGAGCATGTCGAGCTAGTTGTGGAGACAACCCATATCTTTATTTTCCTTCTAGAGGCCTGTAGATATGATGAGCTCCAACATGGGTTGCAGGACCACGTTACATGACCTAGCTGAATCAATTTCCATTAGTAATAATTCAAACTTTTAATTATTCTAATTCATCAAAAACTATGGGAAACATGTAATAAACCATTATCATTACCTTATGAGCCTTGAATGACCATTTTAGCCAAATGGGATAAAAGAGTGGTTCATCGTGAGCATAGTAGTGTTGAGTGGTAAAAAACGGATCACTTGGCAGTAAAAATGACATTAATTTCGAGACCCAACATCTCCCCCATGCCTGAGGTTTTGTGTGTCCCCATGCCAAGAAAATATGTGGATGTAGACATGATTGGTGTATTGATAATAAAGTCCTTAAAATTGACCAATTTTCATTAACTTTGTAGCTAATCAAAAAGCGATTGCAATAGATATGTTGACACTGGGTGTCTTTATTTCATTACCTATTGCTAGTGAATCAATCTGGTTATGCTTCTTATTGACAAGCCCTCTAAGTTGTTTAGTCAATGGAAGATGTGTGTGGTGGAATGTAATGGGATCTCAGGATTTATTTCATCCTAGAACCCTAATAAAGCTAAATTTAATGTTTTTTTGACCCTTGCAAGAATTCTATTAGAGTCCACCATAATAGGAGGTTGTTTTTGGGATAATTCAATTGATGATGGGGTTGTTAAATAACCTATTTTGATTCTCAGAGGTGATTTAAATTTTACTTGGTCAACAAGGGAAATTTACGGGTCTTCATTCAGGCGACATCCAATGGAAGCTTTCTTCAATCAGATGATACAAGAAGCGAGACTTATTGATGTGGCGTTGGTGGATTTTATGCCTACTTGGAAAAATGTAGAGTGGCTCAAGATAGTATTGCTAAGAGGTTGGATCGTTTTTTAATAGATGAAAGGCTACATTTTTCTGATTCAATAATTTGTTCATGGGTGGTAAATGTTAAAATTTATGATCACATTCCCATGGTCTTCCAAATTTATCAGGGTCGGGAAAAGATAAAGTATCCATTCAAACTGAATTCTTTTGACTATACGATCTAGAATTTATGCTTCTAGTTCGATCAAATTGGCATTATTTCCAAGTGTTGGAGGACTCTTCACCAATGGATTCATTGGTTCACAAATTAAAACAATTGAAATAATTGATTATTTCCTCGGAGAGAAATTTGAAACTTAAAGCTAAAGAGGAATTAGTTCAGTTGGAAGCAGATTTGGAGAGTCTTTAATCATTAAATCCTGGGGGTTTTGTGATTGAAGAAGAAAGGGTGTTGGTGATGGAGAAATAAATTAGGAAGATGAAGTTGCTGAGATGAACAAAGTTCGCTCACACAAGAATTATCCAAAATACTTGGAATATAACATAATAGTCCATGTAGGAATAATGTATAAAATATGAATAGATAAGATGATATACAATTGAGAATGAGGGCTTGTTTATATACCCACACAGGGGTGCCCTTAACCAATAGTCATATCCTTTGAGACATGTCCTTTCATTGTTAATAGTTATTATTCATTAATTAGTTATTATGTTATGAATATCTATTTATATGTGTATTTATGTTCATAACATTGCCTTCCCCTTAAAAATGCTTTGTCCTCAAAGGATACTTTATGGAAGACTTATCTCTTTCTCTACCTTGTAATTATTGTCTCATACTTCTTCCTTATTGATTTAGTAATTGTTGAGGACCTAAGACGATAGGATCTTCTAAGCATTGAGAAGAACTGTCGAATTGTAAAGAAATCTACCCATCCTAATTCGATCTTCTGCGAATTTGGGTTTTTATAGGGTTCTTGGAAGAAACTTGATACATTTCTACTCCCATGATAACTTCTGTTTTGACCCGCACTTGTAGTGGAATCAATATTATTCGACATAGCGGTTATTTTTTTGTGTTGATACATTGATTAGTTGAAGTATCGACTTTTGCAATTAGGATGTCGATAAGGCATCTTCGCAAATTGATCTTTACTTCGTATACTTGTAGTTTTTTCTTGATTAACTTTTGGAATTGAGTTTTCTTCATATCTCTCGCTTGTTTTTACCTCAACATTTGAAAACTTCTTTACATAAGCTGGATTTGCCTCCTTTTGAGTTGTAAGGTTGATTGGGTCTGTCAGTGTTTCCTTATCGACTAATGATGTTTTGCGATCTATATTTCTTGTAAAGTCTTCTTGTCATGATTGAAATTTTTAATTTGTGTTAGTAAATTTTTATTATGAACCCTTAGGCATGGAATTTCTTCTTCATCTTCTGATTTGCCAACTTTATTTATAATATTTCAATTCACTTTATTTTCATCTTTCATCTTTTTAATTTGTTGAAGCAATTTTCGATTAAGGTTCTTCAAACAAGAAGCTTCTTCATCATTTCCTGATAATTTCTTCTCGAGATATTGATTCTCTTGCTCCAACCCTTGGACACGTTGTTTTGTATCCCTCGACTTCTTAATTTGAGTAAGAAGTTTTTCACTATGATTTTTTAAGCGAGATATTTCTTGGTTTTTATGAGCAATAACTTCATCATATTCTTTTTGCATCTTTGATATCTAGTTTTGATTATCTGGAAGGATCACCTTCGAGATATGTTTAAAGTCTTTTGATGAAGGTGTTATCGATTTTGACCTCATAGTAATGTCTTGAAGAGTCATCATCTTCTTTTTATAGGGAAAAGTCACAAACTTTTTTTCTATGTTTAAAATGAAGATACCTAGACTTTTAAACCAGTGTAGCCCGATATTGATGTTGATTTCTTCTCTATACATAGTTGTGACATTGAATTGAGATATATATTCATAATAATCAATTGTTACTTGCAAGTATTTAATTTCATATTGTCTCTTGCAAAAAATATTTGTCTTTTCACTTATGTTATGCTTTGAAATAAATAATTGATTCACCAAATTAATATTAATAGAATTCTCATCGCGAGTCATGTTGATAACGATGTTAACCTCTCTTCCTTTAATAATCCCCTTTAATGTAAATAACCCATAAGTTGAAATGCAACGTCCTTCATAAGAAAATATTTCATTCGTCATTTTAGACTCCATTTTGTTTTTCGTTGCAAATTTACTTTAAATAATAATTGATTTTTAATGTAATACCCTTGGTGTTTATAGCTTATTTTTTCCAAAAAGAATTGAATACCTTTTTAATTGGACTTTACATCTCCACTTAACTTCTAATTTCTCTGATTTATGTCTCCCTTAGATTTATTAGAATATCACTTTTATTCCTTTAATAACCCTTATAATATAAAATAAACTTAAGATATAATAAAATAATCTTCTTTTGATTCCACTAAGAAATAATATTAATCCTTTCACCTTGGATTTGGCCCTTTTATACTTCTAATAAAATTCCACTTTATCCCTTTAATATTAAATTGACCTTCCAATAGTATTTTAGTATACTCCTTTATAGAGTTCCTTGCTACTTTTTTTTTTATATTATTATTTAAAAGTACCTTAATACTATATTTAACAATGTTGGCACTTTATGTGTAGTATTCCACCTTTATTTCCGTAACTATCTTGGAATTTTTTTACGTTTTTTATTTCTCTTGTATTAGTTTGTGTCTTTTTTAAAACCTTGGATCTCTTTTTATAAATGGATTCCTATCTCCAAGATTTAAGAAAGTTATTAAAAATGCATGTTTCCGACTTCTTATTATCAAACCAATGAATATGTTCCCAACAATGAAATGCGTGGACCCAAAACTGACATACATAGCGATGGTTTCTTCCATGGTAATGATTACTCGATCCCCACACAAAGTATCACAGTTTAGATACCTCACGACAATGATGGAAAATGTAACAAAATATTATTTATAGTCACGCCCTTGGTTACACACCCCCCTCTTCGGATTTGATAATGAGTGACACATTGAAATCTTAACCTCGATTCAACTTGGAATGAACACGATGCTAAAGGAGGTTTGTGTGATTAACCTCCATGATGATTACTGTAGAGAGCATCTCTTCACAAAGATGTTTATAATTTTCTATTCCCCACGAATTACAACGAACCTTTACTTGAATTCCTCAATGAGATGTTTACAAAGTGTATGTAATATCCCAAAAATAAATTATTATTAAATTCTGTATGTACTTAGAAATTTATTTCTTTTTTTGGCAAATTCGAATTTGGAAAATTATTGCCATTTATGGAAATTCCAAATTTAGGATTTTGTCAATTGTAATTGATTATTGTGACTGTTGGGAAAATATTTGGTTTTCCCAACCGACTCTTTGACTATGACACTTGTAAGAGAAAAATATTTTTTATATTAATTACCGAGGGACAAATGGGACGACTAGGTTGAAATCAGTTGACCATGACTCCATGAGTGGGGAACAAGCTTGAACTACCTTAGGGCTGAATTTTACAAGTGGAAAATCAGGAATTTGACCATTGGAAGCCCCTGAAAATCAAGGATTTGTAAAGATGTGAAAATTCCCAAGGGGAAAAAGACTTAGGCACTGGATGCTTTTACATATAGAGAATATGGGAGGAGGAAAGACGCTGCGTAGTATGCTGGGGGAAAGGAATATCACTTGTTTTTATGAGCAATGTTTTCTGAGTGAGCCAAGGAGAATTTTCTAATATGAATGAGGACTATAGAGAAAGAGGAGCTTCGGGGTTTTCCCTCATAAATTCATGGTCAGGCTAGGTGGTCAACGAAGCAAGTAGATTGGCTATTATGTTCTATGGTTGGGTGGAACTTGGTTGTTCCATTTGTTGTCCCAACACTTTGTTCATATATGCACATCTACTTATCCCTTGTTGAATTGTTTTTATTGGTTAATGGTTGATAGAATGAAACGAATTGTAGAATAAGTCTTCTTTTACAGTCTGAAATTATCCAATGAGTAGAGCTAAGAAAACTATTGTGTGATAGTTGTTGATGAATGTGTAAAAGTTTATTATTCAAATGATGCACCCTCTGAATCCGCTACAGGAAAAAAATATGAATTAGATTCTATTGTTGATCTTAGAAATATTTAGTATAAGTACGAATGCAGACTCAAGTATAAACCTACACAAGGATTCATTACATATCTACAGGAATGCATGTATGTATTTTACATGTTGCAATAAATCTAACAGAACAGAGGTATCACCATGATAAGAAAAATCCTATACCATCTCTCTCTCTCTCTCTCTCTCTATATATATATATATATATAGGTAAGTATATAGATATTTGCTTAAAGAATATTTTAAAATTGTACAAAGACAAACGGAGTTTGGAATATATACTAGAATAGAAAATACATACATACATATATGTTGTTCCTATACAGAGTTTCATAACTACACATACATCTAATATACAGAGAGATTTGGATATTGGATCACATGAGATTTCAACTAAGCTTCTATTGATAGAAATCCACCAAAGACATAAGTTTACAGTTATGTATACCACGAAAAATTCGATAAACGAAGTCCTAGTGTCATATAAAACATAGTACAAAGTCTGCTCGCTATATAACCTTTGTCATTTGAATTGTAGTAAAGTCTGTGAATTCTTTTCTTAAGATGATGAACGATCTGTATAGCCAAAGGATTTGATATATGATTCTTTTACAACAGATTACCTTGGGTAAGAACCCAACACCACCTGAAAACTAAGCCCTAACATTTAAACTAACATTAGAATCAAAACTCAAATACCTTTTCCGAGTAAGGTGTTGTCCTGGATCCAATGACTACAAATGTGTAAAGTCCTGTAAGGAAATTGAGGATTATAATTAGTGTTAAGATAGAAATCAAAATTTTTTTAATGACCATGATGAAATTACGAAATGAAAATATGGCAGATTTAAAATATAAACTTTACTTAGTTTGTGTGTTGGGCACATACGCCTTTTATTCCTTTAGCGTCATTGATGAGAATCGTCCACATGGTCGAAGGGGAGCAGTGAACCAATATTTACCTGATGGGTACCCTCACAATCAAAATAGGGGTCCCATCATTAGATTGTAGTAACCAAAATTTTACCAAATAGTTCAGAAGGTAAATAAACAAGAAAAATACTTGAGATCTTAATAACAAGAATTATAAAGAACGCATAGTATAAAACATGTTCCATAGAATTTACCAAGTTCGGATCACAGATAAGGTTGTGAGATTCTTCCCTCATAACTATAAGAAAACTACAGATTGATGATAAATAAAAATGAGATCATAATAGGGTTTTGGGTACTTAAATATTTGTTCCTTTCTTTCATACGAATGAGATGAAATTAGACAGGTTAACTATCGAATTCCAGAACAAAGAGAAAGGGTAAATCTTTTAAAGTTGTTTAAGTTCTGGAATAATATTACATACTGGAAATCTTAACTTTGTAACAATGTTGGTACAAATACGTATAGTGTAAATAGGTTTAATTATTAAAACTTTACACAACAACAAAGGGATCCTTATCGCAACCACAAGGATTTGGATTTACAACGTTACTACTTTTAATTCAAGAATACAATGTTTCACCATAAGTACAGATGGGTAATACTTTCCAAGGGCCGACAGTCCGGAGGGTCATCACTTCCTTGAAACATATTATTTTTTGAAAAAGAAAAACGTAACCCATCTCCATAGACAATACCTTAAATGAATGTAGGATTGACTGCATGAAAGATTGAATGGATTCCCGGGTATAAGTCTTTTAGTAAAAAATCCAAATGAAAATGTGAGTTAAGTAACACAGAGAAGATGAGGACTTGGCTTGGATGACAAACCCCCCCCCCCCCCCCCACGAATGTGGAATCAATTATGACAGAGTACACAAAGAGATTTAGCATTCAGTGATAGGTATGCCAAGAGTGACTCCAAACGAAAGACACACGCCTAATAATTAAAGAGGGGTATGAGTTTAACTTCTTGATGATAAATCCAAACAATGTTATAGGACCATCCCTAAATCAGGGAAAATTGAACCCCCTGTGTAAAATGACTTACAATTTAAGGGAATCCTCGAGTGATGGATGGTTATCCTCAAGAGAGAGGTAAAGCCATAAACCATCGATTTGGAAATTATGTATTCTACCTAGAGAATGAATGGAAATACCTTAGCAGGTGAAGTGAAATGAAGGCCCTCTTTTAATGAATGTAAAGAAAAACTAGCCACAGAGACAAAGCTTAGAAATATGACTAACATATTTTTTTACAGTTAACTCAAGCGACAGGGTTTTTGTGATCTTACCTGATGGAGGAGGAAACCAGATGGATGGGTAATGTTTCTCACCTCACGCAGAGCAGGAACCCTCATCGTCTCCAATAGTTCCACACAAAGTATCATTACAAAGATTTACGCAGGGCATTTTACGAAAAATGCATAAGAGCCAAATGAAAATGGAACATGATTTACCCTAGTGACCTTCGTATCACAGATTAATGGTGAATGGATGCCTTGGGTACACATGCCATGTGGACTTGTGCGCATGGCGTATCTACATTGGTCACGTTAATCTAGAAACTGTACAATGCTGAAAACCTCGTAACTATCAACCAGAGAAATCTTAATGGAATTTACAGACATGCATTAACTACGCATTGAACCGAGCCCACTAAAAATGTAGTGCTAATCCCTGTCATGAAAACATATGGTATTTGTGTTGTACTTTAATCTTTAGGGTTATGACTTGTCGCGCTAGGTGGGTTTTAACCCCATTGTTTAATTATCCTTATTCGAGTGAACCTATCGTTGTTAAAAATGGTGTGCATGTTAATCCCACTAATTACTACATGAAGACCTTATCAAGAAAAAAAATAAGAACATCCACTACTGTGACAGTTGGGATGCGGATTCAGTTAGGGTATAGTCATTGCAAGGAGGCCCGTATGCGACCTAGGCTAAACCTTCAGGAAAGACAAACGATGAAGCATTCGTATAAACTCAAGAAAAAATTCGTTGCCTGATTTAGACTTTATATATAAGGACTTTATGGTAATAGGTTTGTACCCAATATCACGATTTAATAATTCTTGATATGTGGACCCTTTTTTATAAAGGGTTATAATAAAGAAAAAATAGATCAATGTATAGGATTGTGGTAATAGAGTACTATGACTTATCTAAAAAGTGGAATGTATTAAAATTCTTTTGTGGATCCCTTATTAAAGGTAAGATCTAAGTAGGCTAGAGTTACTACAGACCTTATGGACAGGACCAGTTTACGATTCCATGAAGAGGCTACACTTTAACTGGTTATGACAAGTGTTAACTCATGTTTTGAATAATAGTAATAGGTACAACTTAATGGAAATATTGTTCACCTTGTCATAGACTCTTGTAAATACGTTTAAGTATATGTCATTTTCCGATAGTGATGATTACAAGTCTCAGAAACGATTAAATATATCAGAGTAAAGAAGCATTAATGAACCTATCAAAAAAAAATTATTTGGTAATTTTGGGGTACATTACATATGGTATGAGAGCAAAGGTTACACCACTTGGACTTTAAACAGGGCCAAAAATGTTTTTTTAGCACATGCTTTCTATTTAATGAAAAACTAACAAAATGCTTAGTGTTACAAGAAGAAAAACTTTATTTCTGTCGTGATAATGACAACACAAAATGAAAAGGAGATCAGACTTGAGGATAATCCCAAGCAAGGACCTCCTGGAGGGCTTGGGAAGAACACTGAAGGAAGTTACAGCCCCCAGGTTCTGGAAACCATGAGGAACCTTATTGTGGAACTGCAAGTGTTCAAAGCAGACAATGAGAAACTAAAAAAAGAACAACAAGAACAACAGGAAATAAATGAAGTACTGATGTGTAGCATAGTAACAAAGAAGAGCCCAAAAGAAAATAATGAGGAAGAAGAGGTTAGCAAAATAGTCTCCAAAATATCTTGTCCTAAAGTAGAAAATGGGAACAATTCTTCTGAAGGCACGCCATCAACATAAAATAAAACAACCACAAGAAGAAAGAGGAAACAGGTGGACCACCTAGAATGTGAATTCAAGAAAATCAAATCGTCCACCTTTGAAGGATAATCCAAGACAGGGGAGGAGGTCGAAGCATGGCTATTGGACATAAAAAAGTATTTCCAGTTTTACAATTATTCTAGCAACATGAAGGTCAGAATGACCATTTATAACCTGAAAGGAAAGACAAGTATATGGTGGCATGAGGACCTGAAGTTGGCCAAGGGCCTAAAGGAAAAACAGATGGAGTGGTTGGATTTCAAGAAATACTTTAAGGAACAATATCTATCTGAAAGTTACTATGAAAGAGAGACCAAAGAGTTTTATGAGCTACGACTTGGTCAAATGACTATGGATGACTTGATAAAAAAATTCTTGGAATGATTAAGGTTCGTGCCTTATATCCGGGAGGAAAAAGTAAAAATCCAGCAGTTCCTAAAATGCTTACCACGGTCCTATAAGGATAGAATCAAGTTTGACAACCCCAATACCTTAAGCGAAGTTTTCATAAAGGCCCGAATGTGTTATGATAAATAAAAACAATGGTCTGAGCTTCCCAAGGCTTGGAAAGACAAGAAACATGACAGAATGAACCAGCAGAAGAAGGACTATCAACCAACCCCTTTCAGGAATGCAACAAAGATCTTTCCAAGGAAATATTTTCACTCCAATAACCAGAACACCCAAGGGGGATCTAAACCAGTTAATCTAGGAACCAAGAATTTTGGGGAAAACCCTAGGGAACCTTTAAAATGCTGGGAATGTGGAGAACCTTAGTTAAGGAGGAATTTTCCACGTCTAACTCCTGCAGCAAGGACCATAGTTTAAAATTTGCAAGAGGCCTTCATAGTGGGATATGTGTTGAAGGAAAATCTCCCTGCGGACAGGTAGATCTCCTCTTGAGAGCTAGACTCTTAAATCTTAAGATAGAAGATGCTTATCGTGGACACTGACTTCCTTTTAGATCTAGATAGGCTAATGTGTGAAGAGGAAGGATAAAATAAGTACCTTTTACCGGTGTTTGTCCCTGCACAGTCCGAGTTGAGCTCCAATCTTGAACTCCTCGATAATCCCTGTAGACAAACAAAAGTACAAACAACTTCCTACTCTACTAAGATTAGTTCGAAATAGATCTATCTATTAGAGACAAATTCATGTGAGATCAAACAAAGAATTGAAAGAAATAGGCCAAGCATATTATATTCATAGGAACAACAATGAAGAAAACTTACAACCATAGATGTGAGTGTAGCAGTTTCATCAAGTCCCCCTTGTCCAAACCCTTTCTTAAATAGTGCACACACAGAATGTTGATGATCCAAATGACATACCACTCATGAGATCATAAGTTTGGTATAATTATCAATCTCCATTCCCCCTCCTCCACATGAACCCTTCATTATATAGGATTTGGAGGTTTAACCACCATGGAGAAGATCTCTGATCAGATCCACTATGAAAGGGATCTCTAAGATAATTAGGGAGAAAATATCTCTTAAGGATTTTGGGGAGGAAATATCTCTTAAGTATTTTAAGGAGGAAATATCTATTAAGGATTTTAAAGAGGAAATATTTCAACCACCCATGAGATCCTCCACCTTCCCTAAAAAATAGGAAACCAAATGTGAGGTGGATCCTCACACTTAATTACTTTCTTTTTCATGAATATTAATAATAATTCATGTGCACTTGATTCTCACATTTGATCCATTTCTTTTCCATGAATATTAATAATAATTCATGTGTACTTGGTATTTCTTTGCCTTCATGTAATATATCCCTCCTCCACATTGACTAGGGATTGTGACATAGGTTATTCCATGGTGTCAAGGTGTATGCGACACTTATACGACACTTTATGACACTTAGGGCGAGGTACCTAGGTGTGAAAATTTCATGTGTAACAGAATGTCCCCTAAAGTGTGAGGTCAGAAGAGAGAATGATGGTCGAAACACTTTACAAATCTTTAAAGAAAGGGTGTAGACTCAAAGAACCTAGTAGAAGTTGCACACAAAAATCCAACAAATATTATGACATGTTTCAAACCCAAGGCAGACATACCTATGCTTGGGTGATCAAGACTTGTAATATATGGCCGCCATAAAATACACTGCGGATCCATAGTTATATTGATAAAAAGGTATAGCCACTAAAGATACACTGTGGATCTATACTCCCATGACCTGAAATGATCATAGCCACGAAGAATACACAATGGATCTACGAGATGACAAGACATAGACACGACCAATACAAAGTGGACCTATGTGACAATATATGTGTCATTGTTCAAAAGAAACTCCTTCGCAACCTGGGAAAAGTACATATCAAAGTGATCACTCAACCCAGGGTCTTCTTACCGATCTTGATGTAGTACGAATCTAACCATGTGAATAGATGTCTTGATGTCAAACATGACAGAAACCACTTGATTACCGGTCAATGATGTAAACCGTTAACAAGCGTGAGGGATATCACCATTGATGTCAATGATTCCCAAGGTACTCTAGTACATTCCAATGAATGTGAATGGATGAGCTGAAGTCGAACATCCATGGAATCATCTGATCAGAGGTCAATGATGTAAACCCACTGTCGAACGTGAGGAGGCCTACCATTGAGGCATGCAGGTCCTAAGTAATAATTGGTTTCTAAGTCTAGTTCCTGGATAATGTGTTGAAGTCGATAGGAATAAACTCGTCGAAGGAGGGCCTTGATGTATCCCCCATCAACGACACGAAACAAACACAGAGATGTAATTGGTAGATCAAATGAACATGGACTGACACAGGTATTGAGACAAGATATTTGTGATGGCTGACTCTCGAGGAAAATACTTCCCTTGAACACTGAGGCACAACAACAGAAACATGACATGGACCAAAACACGATGATGCAATGGATACTGTGACTTTCGTTGGGTGACCCAAAGGAGTAAGAAAAACTCAGAGGATTGGTTCAGTGCAAAGGTTCAGTGGATTAAGATGTGCGTAAAGACAA
The DNA here is from genome assembly GCA_010110895.2 of Picea sitchensis. NCBI lineage: Eukaryota > Viridiplantae > Streptophyta > Pinopsida > Pinales > Pinaceae > Picea > Picea sitchensis. The sequence goes on from SNQJ01S0000981.1 coordinate 199,964, forward strand.
AGTGTCGTGTTCAAGGGAAACTCTAAGAGTTGCTTGGTAATGTTCTCAAAAACTGCTTGGCTTGCTTCTTTCAATTTTTCCCCCATCCAGATAGATGAATACCTCTTTTTAATTTAACGAGCTCGAGGGGGGTAACACATGCTCGATATAACTCACCTTAGGTAAGTTCCTCTTCCTTTGTTTAATGAACTGGAAGAAGTAAGGGTTCGGTCCTGTATGGGCCTGTCGATGTTTGTTTTAACGAGTCCAAAGATAGAAAACTCGAAGGTTTTTCATGATTATAGAGTCTGGAAAAACACTTAAAAGAGAACTCTCTCAGTTCCTTTTTTGTAAAGTAGTCTGATGATACTGAAAAAGAGATAAACTTTCACTCAACAGACGTTTTCTTCAAATACTTTAACGAGCGTGAAGAGAACAAGGTTTCTCGAAAATCTTTTCATGTTTAGAGAGTCTGAAAAGAACTTAAAGATGACTCCAATGTTGTCATGTTTCGTAATGTTAGTCTTGCGAGGTCGAAAAAGAGATAAATTATCACTCAAAATATGCCCTTTCAAACCTTTAATCGAGTGGGAAAGGAAGCAAGATCACTAGGCAATATTTTCATGTTTAGAGAGTCTGAAAAGAGCTTAAAGGAGACTCGAGGGGGTTCCTTTTTCGTGTATCCATACAGGTCCGAAAAAGAGATAAAAGTTTACCCGGATGCATTCTCATGTATTTTCGAGCACAAGAAAGAACAAAGACTAAGCTCGGTATGCCCCCAGCATGAAAATCTAGTGGGATAACTCCAGAATGATCATCAAAGGCTAGAGACATGCCCTCCAAGCTTCAATTCATTCACCGACTGTGAGCTTGTCACCAATTTCTCTACTAGATGAGAAAAAGGAGAAGGGTGGATGAAAAGAAAGTTCAAGAGAGATGAATATTTCATTTTTTAATGAGCTTGACACAGGAAAAGAACTATGCCCAGGGCCTCTGTTTCATTTTTTAACAAGCTTGCCACATAGAATAAAAACTATGCTCATGATTGCTTCTTGATCATGGCTTCCAAGAGGATAATTCTCTGGAAGGACACCATGTCAAGGGAAAAAACTCGGTCATGGATTCCAAGAGATATTCAATGGATGGAAGATAATCACTCTAGAAGGAACACATGTCGAGGGCCACGATAGGGGTAAGGAGATCAAGCTCCAATAGCCCTACCGAAGAGATCACCATGTCAACTACCGGATCTAAATCATTAGAAGTTGAAGTCATTGGAGACAATGCCACATAATTGACATGTGGTGGGGGCGATACTGTCTGCATATAAGAACCATTTAGGGAGGCAATCATGTCAGGACTAATGAATGAAAGTAGATTAATAGTCACAATTCTTCCATCATGAGGGAAAGATATCACACAGAAAAGGGTAAACACAATAGCTTTCATGGAATAGACATTATCCCGCCCAAGGAGTAAAGTGAAATCCAAGGGGTCTCAGATTACCATGACATCAATAAAGATAGTTTTCCCTCCCAAAGTTATGGAAAATTGAGGGAGGGTCCCTAAAGGTTGACTAGTTCTTCTGTTAAAAGCTAACAGATTCTGTGTAACCGGCGCAAGCTGCGGACAACCCAAAGCGTACCAAGCAACAGAAGACAAAATACTAACGGATGCACCTTCATCTATCAACGTTTGAGGAACGTCCCGACCACAAACCTGTATTGTAATTTGGAAAGGAATGTGAGAGGGAAGACGAGGTCTAGTTAGCGCACCCCAATAAAAAAGGATGGCATCATTACTTGGAAGGGGTTTCATGGGAGAAGGAGGAATGCCCCCCGACACGGTAGATTCTGTATCAACGAGAAAAACATTGGCAGTATCGGGTTTACTATCTAGAGGGAGAGTAGGATCGACCAATGATTGGATCAGATCGACCACGCAGACACTCTTCAAAGGAAGAGTGGGATTAACCGATGATGGAATCGGATCTACCACTTTGGCACTCTTCGGATGAAGGGTGGTACTAACTGAGGAAGGGACTGGATCAACCACTTTGGCACTCTTCAGATGAAGGGTGGGACTGACCAAGGAAGGGATTGGATCAACCACTTTGGCACTCATCAAAGGAGGAGTGCGATCTACCGATGACAGAAATGGATCAACCACTTTGGTTTCATTCTCTAAGGGGAGAATGGGGTCTACGGGTGGAAACGGATCGACCACTTTGGAGTCACTCTCTAACGGGAGAGTGGGATCGACCAAGGATAAAAACTGATCAACCACTTAGGTTACACTCTTTTGATGAATAGTGGGGATGATTGATGACGAAACTGGATCAACTACTTGGGTTTGTGGTTCAATCAAGGAGGAAACTAGATTGACCACCTGATCAACCAGACTGACCGGGGATGGAACAAAATTGAACATTCCATCAACTAATGATGGGTTAGGGGAAAGCTTACGATAACCCTTTGGAAGTTGAATTTTTTCCAAAAGAGAAGAAGCCTCGTCCATGCGAGGACAAAGGTGAGATTAATGATCACCTTTGCATAGCATGCAAGGGAACTTGACAGTTTTCTTCTTCTTACCAACCGCAACATCACTAGTTGACGGGGTATCATCGGCATGAACGACCGAGGGTGATGACGTGGAGGACCATATTTCTAATACCTTGGGAATACCAGGGCAATCCCTCAGAAAGTGGTCACCCTTACAAAGACTGCAAGGGAATTTGGGTTTCAGATTCTTCATTTTAATCTTGTTGACCTCATCAACACTCCCAATACTATTAACGGTAGTTGGCTGCTTAGAGCCAACATCTAATGTTGTTGGGGCCTTGGTCCTTTTCGGGCTTTTCTTCTTCTTCTCTTTCCATTTTTTCTTCTTCTTCTGATCAACCTAGTTACTTGCTTTAGAGCTTTCACTAGGCGAAGAAAAAGAAATGGAAGGAGACTTGATGGATGAAGAAGGTGAAAAGTCAACATGAGGTTGATATGTGAGTGGTGTAATGACATCTAAAGTGTTAGGTGCAGTTGAAACATTGGGAGGATTCGAGATCACCGGAGTGGGGAACAACCAAACTGGTAATCCGATGGTGAGTCCTGGAAGACTCAGTGTGGCAATATATGGAAGAACAAAGTTTCCAAATGAAGGAAAGGTATAAGGTTCCCCAAGAGAAGGGGTTCCTCCATTGGTACTCTCGGGATTCGATGCCATTAACACTGACTCGACCTAAGTTCCACTAAGTAAAACAAACAACACACGCTATGAATCTGAGAAGCAATCAATCAAACAAACCTTCATACGATGAAACCACTAGTTGGTGATGAAATCCAACATCGCGAGATCAAAATAGGAAGGGGCGAGGATAGAGCGGGGGGATCAGTTACGTTGATGACCTGCTTAACTCACTTACACCTTGGTGCAAGCTTCCACGCAGTAATTGTGGATTTACCCTCCAAGGAGCCCGAGTGAGTTTGACCAATGTCTGTTCCAGGTACAGTGAGACTTCCATTCACCATCACCTTGTGTGGGACCCTAAAGATTATGGCTACCAAGGTCACCAATTCGTAGTAAGCCCCTGGGCGGGTACAGTCGACAGTCCAGTTGGAATGTATGGGCCGGATAACAAGTCCAAAATCAACCCGAGAGGCTCCCACACATAATCGTGGGTATACCTTCAAGTGACCCCCAATATACAATCCGACCACTACAAACAGTTGAACCATGGAGGGATAATCTCCCTAATTCACCCGAATGTGACTTCGTGCGTAACCCCTGTGTGAGAGGGGGATCCCATAAAGCCTATATGACAATTGGATTTCACTCTCCCTAACGCAAGATACTAAGTTTGTTTGATAGCTTTGGAAATTTATCCTTTCAACCTATTCCAAAGCCCTACACCTTAAACTAATGTAGGTTTGCTAACAAAGATGTAAAAAGTCTAATAAATTTTAGTTTAGCACTTGATTTTCACACTTAATCCATTTCTTTTCCATGAATATTAATAATAATTCATGTGTACTTAGTATTTCTTTGCCTTCATGTAATATATCCCTCCTCCACATTGACGAGGGTTTGTGACATAGGTTATTCCATGGTGTCAAGGTGTATGCGACACTTATACGATACTTTACGAAACTTAGGGCGAGGTACCTAGGTGTGCAAATTTCATGTGTAACAATATGTGGGCATAAGTGTATACAGGATAAATTCAGTCGTGGATGGACGGAAAGATGATCACTATTCCACTGTAGTGGAAGTTGAAGGTAAAGTTAACAATAATCATATATTTGTTTTAATTGATCCAGGAGATACCTTGAGTTATGTTTCTCTTGGTATAGTGGATTCAAATAAGCTTAATAAAGTAAGACATAGAAAGTCTTGGATAGTACAACTAGCAACAGGAACAAAAAGAAAAGTGACAGATTTCATTTCTGATTGTGAGTTCAGTTTAGATGGTCAAAACACCTGAATATTATACCATTAAGGTCTTACTATATAATTATTGGAATGGACTGGTTAGAGAGGCATAAAGTAGTTTTGGATTGTTATGAAAAATCACTCACTTACAAAGACAAAAACAATATTGTTAGGACAATACAAGGCATACAAAAACCAGTCTCATTTAGGCAGATTTCAGCAATGCAGTTTAAGAAGTGCATGAGTAAAGGCTGTCAGATTTATGCTATCCAAGTGAAAAATCTATTGGACAAAGAAAATAAACCTAGCCTAGAATATTTTTCCATCTTACATAAATTTAGAGATTTGTTTGTAGATGAAATACCTGAACTACCCCCAAGAAGAGAGATAGAATTCTCTATCGATCTATTTCCCAGATCAACACCTATATCTAAGTCACCCTACCGAATGAGTTTACTCGAATTAACAGAGTTAAATATTCAACTACGAGAACTGTTGGACAAGGAATACATCAGACCAAGTGTCTCGCCATGGGAGCACTAGTCCTTTTTGTTAAAAAGAAAGATGAAACTCTAAGATTATGCATTGATTACAGATAGTTAAACAAAATGATTGTTAAGAACAAATATCCCTACCTAGAATCAATGATCTGTTTGATCAAGTGGGAGGGGATTTTTTTTTTCTAAGTTGGACTTAAGATATAGTTATCACCAGGTTAGAATAAAGGATGAAGACATAAGTAAAATAGTGTTCAGGATGATATATGGACATTATGAATTTGTGGTTATATTGTTTGGTCCCACTAACACACCAACGACATTTATGTGTTTAACGAATAACATTTTTAGTCAGTACTTGGACAAGTTTGTTTTGGTATTTATTGACGATATCCTAGTGTATTCGAAAACATAAGAAGAACACAAAGAACATCTAAAGATAGTATTGCAAACTTTAAGAAAACACAAATTGTATGCAAAATTTGACAAATGTGACTTTTATCAAAATAAAATATAGTACCTAGGACATGTAATATCTGAAGAAGGTATTGCAGTCGACCCAGAGAATATAAGAGACATCATGGAATGGCATATCCCTAAGGATGTAGCAGACATCCGATCATTCATGGGAATCACCGGGTACTACCACAGATTTATAGAGGGATTCTCTAAGATTTCATACCCTATAAAATCCCTACATAAAAAGGGAACCAAGTTTAATTGGTCACAGAAGTGTCAGGACAATTTTAATAAGTTAAATGAACTGTTAACAATGACACCAATTTTAAGGGTATTAGACTCGGATAAAGACTTCACAATCTGCATGGATGCGAGCAAAGAAATTTTGGGAGGTGTCCTAACTCAAGAAGGGTACTTTATTTGTTACGAGTCCTGAAAACTAAAAGAGCATGAATGAAACTACGTCACTCACGACTTGGAATTAGGTTGTCATACATGCATTAGAAATGTGGCGGCACTATATAATGGGAATAAAATTTCTGTTGTTAACTAAGAACAGTGGTGTGAAATTACTGTTTAGTTAACTAGACCTTAATGCAAGGTAAGCAAGATGGCTGGCCCTCTTGAGAGAATTCGATTTCGAGGTAAGACACATCAAGGGTAAAAAAAACAAATTGGCATATGCTTTAAGTAGAAGAATTCATGGGTTGTTTGAGATAAACATTAGCAGGGAAGAAAGCGACATTAAGCAAAGGATAAAGGCTGCAAGTAATAATGTTGAAAAATACATTAAAACAATGGAAACTTTACAAAATAATGCAGAAAACTTAGATAGAACAGATTTGAGTTTGGATAGAAATGGTCTACTAAGATTCAAAAACAGGTTATACATACCAGATTCTGCTGAATTAAAGTTACAGTTTTGGAGGAAGTACACGAGAATCCATATTCTGGTCATCCAGGATACCAAAAAATGGAAACAACACTAAGAAAGTTATTTTATTGGCCTAATATGAAAGGTGATACAATAGAATACTCGTCTAAGTACCAATATTGTCAACAGGTGAATGATGAAAACCAACACCTAGCCGGCCTATTGCAGCCTCTACTTGTACCAGAATGGAAATGAGAGATTATATCACTGCATTTTATCATAGGTTTTCCTAGAACTAAAAAACATAATGATTCAGTTATGGTAGTAATTGATAAGCTTAGAAAGTCTGGACATTTTATTCCTATAAAATCTACATATAAAGCTATTAACATCACTGAAATATTCATGAAGGAAATTTTTAGACTGCATGGTATTCCTAAAATGGTGATTTCAGATAGAGATGTAAATTTTACATCTACGTTTTGGAAAGAATTGTTTGCAGGGTTGAATACTAACTTGAATTTCAGCACAAGCTACCATCCACAAACGAATGGGAAGACTGAACGAACGAGCCAATTTGTGGAATATATGCTACGAATGTACATAAGGATGAAACCAAGTAAGTGGGAAGATTACTTGCAGTTGGTGGAATTTGCATACAATAATGGTTACTAGACATCAACTAAGATGAGCCCCTTCGAAGTACTATATGACATAAAGTGTACAACTTCGATTAGTTGGGATAAACCAGTTTATAGACTCATGGTCGGACCAGAAATGCTCCAGGAAATGGGGAATACGGTAAGAAAAGTACAACAGAATTTAAAAGAGGCACAAGACAAAAAGAAAAGTTATGAGGACATGAAAAGAAGACACTAGGAATTTCAAGTTGGAGACCACGTGTATTTAAAAGTCAAAGCAAGAAGTTCAATAAATCTAGGAAATTGTTCGAAGGTGGCACCCAGGTTTTGTGGCCCTTTTGAGATCTTAGCTCGAATTGGACCCATGGCATATCAACTTGCACTTCCCGCAAATTGGAAAATTGATAATGTATTTCATGTTTCTTTGTTAAAAAAATATGTTCATGATCCTACTCACATGATCGATTGGAACATGGTGCAGGTGGAACCAAAAGACGATTTCCAAGTGGAACCTCTGTGCATTCTGGACATGAGAGAAACAATACTACAGAACGAAGTTGTCGCCCAAGTAAAAGTGCAATGGAAGCACTTTAGTCCCGAGGAGGCCACTTGGGAATTGGAGGAAGATTTGCGGAAATATTATCCAACCTTGTTTCGAGAAAGGAATGAACAGTGAGGACAATTTTGTACTGATGGGGGAAAGGATGTAATATCCCTAAAAATAAATTATTATTAAAGTCTGTATGCACTTAGAACTTTATTTCCGTTTTTGGCAAATTCAAATTTGGAAAATTATTGCCATTTAGAGAAATTCCGAATTTGGAATTTGGTTCATTGTAATTAATTATTGTGACTCTTGGGAAAATATTTGATTTGTCCAACCAACTCTTTGACTATGACACTTGTAAGAGACATATATTTTTTATATTAATTGCTGAGGGACAAATGGAACAACCAGGTTGAAATAAACTGACCATGACTCCATGAGTGGGGAACATGCTTGAACTACCTCAGGGATGAATTTTACAAGTGGAAAATCATGAATTTGATCATTGGAAGCCCTTGAAAATCAGGGATTTGCAAAGCTGTGAAAATTTCCAAGGGGAAAAAGACTTAGGCACTGGATGATTTTGCATATAGAGCATATGGGAGGAGGCAGGATGCTTCCTAGTATGCTGGGGGGAAATAATATCACTTGTTGTTATGAGCACTATTTTCTGAGTGTGAGGCAAGGAGAATTTTCTGATCTGAAAAATGACTATAGCAAAAGAGGAGCTTCAGGGTTCGTTGTCATGGATTCATGGTTAGGATAGGGGGTGAATGAAGAAAGTAGATTGGTTTTTTTGTTCTATGGTTGGGTGGAACTTGGCTGTTCCATTTGTTGTCCCAACACTTTGTTCAAATATGTACATCTACTTATCCCTTGTTGAATTGTTTTTATTGGTTAATGGCTTATAGAATGAAACGAATTGTAGAATAGGTCTTCTTTTACAGTTTGAACTTATCCAGTGAGTAGAGCTAAGAAAACTACTGTGTGATAGCTATTGATGAATGTGTAAAATTTTATTATTCAAATGATGTACCCTTTGAATCTGCGATAGGAAATAAATATCAATTATATTTTCTTGTTTATATTAGAAATATTTAGTATAAGTATGAATGTAGACTCAAGTATAAACCTACATAAGAATTCATTATAGATCTACAGGAATGCCTGTATGTATTTTGCATGTTGCAATAAATATAACAGAACAGAGGTATCACCATGATAAGAAAAATCCTATACCATATCCATATCCATATATATATATATATATATATATATATAGGTAAGTATATAGATATTTTCTTAAATAACATTTTAAAATTATACAAATACAAACGAAGTTTGGAATAGTTACCAGAATAAAAAATACATATATACATATATGTTGTTCCTATACAGAGTTTCAAAACTACACATACATCTAATATACATAAAGATTTGGGTATTGGATCACATGAGATTTCAACTAAGCTTCTATTGACAGGAATGCACTAAAGACATAAGTTTACAGTTCTGTATAGCACAACAAACTCAATAAACGAAGTCCCAATGTCATATAACACATAGTACAAAGTCTGCTCACTATATAAACTTTGTCGTTTGAATTGTAGGAAATTTTGTACATTATTTTCTTAAGTTGATGAACGATATGTATAGACAAAGTATTTGATCTATATTTCTTTTACAACAAAGTAACTTGGGTAAGAACCCAACACCACCTGAAAACCAAGCCCAAACATTCAAACTAATACTAGAATCATAACTCGAATACCTTTTTCGAGTAAGGTGTTGTCTTGGATCCAATGACTGCAAATGTGTAAAGTCCTGGAAGGAAATTGAGTATTGTAATTAGTGTTAATATAGAAATCAACAAAATTTTAATGACCACGATAAAATTACAAAAGAAAATATGGAAGATTTAAAATATAAACTTTACTTAGCTTGTGTCTTGGGCACAAATGCCTTTTCTTCCTTTAGCATCATTAAGGAGAATCGTCCATAGGGACAAAGGGAAAGAGTGGACCAAGATTTACCTGATGGGTACCCTCGCAAGAAAAGTAGGGGTCCCATCTTTAGATTGTAGTAACCAAAATTTTACCAAACAGTTCAAAAGGTAAATAAACAAGAAGAATCCTTGAGATCTTAATAACCAAAATTATAAAGAATGCACAGTATAAAACGTGTTCCACAGAATTGTCCAAGTTCGGATCAGAGATAAGGTTGCGAGATTCTACCCTCATAACTATAAGAAAACTACATATTGATGATAAAGAAAGACAAGATCATAATAGGGTTTTGGGTACTTAAATCTATGTTCATTTCTTTCATACGAACGAGATGAAATTAGATAGGTTAACTATTGAATTCCAGAACAGAGAGTAAGGGTAAATCTTTTAAATCTATTTAAGTTGTGGAATAATATTACACAGTGGAAATATTAACTTTGTAACAATGTCGGTACAAATCTGTATAGTGTAAATAGGTTTAATTATTAAAAAATTACACAACAACAAGGGGATCCTTATCATGACCAAAGGGATTTGGATTTACAACGTTACCACTTTTAATTCGAGAATACAATGTTTCACCATAAGTCCAGATGGGTAATCTTATCCAAGTGCCGATAGTCCAAAGGGTCATCACTTCTTTGAAATAGATTATTTTTTAAAAAAGAAAAACGTAACCCATCTCCACAGAAAATACCTTAAATGAATGTAGGATTGACTGCAGGAAATATTGAAGGGATTCCTAGGTATGAGGATTTTAGTAAAACATCCAAATGAAAATGTGAGTTAAGTAACACACAAAAGATGAGGACCTGAATTGGACGACAAAACCCCCCCCATGAATGTTGAAATAAATTATGACAAAGTACACATAAAGCTTTAGAATTCAGTGATAGGTATGCCGAGAGTGACTCCAAATGAAAGACAAAAGCCTAAGTATTAAAGAGGGGACTGAGTTTAACTACTTGTTGATAAATCCAAACAACGTTACACAACCATCCCTAAATTAGGGAAAACTGAAACCCCTGTGTAAAATGACTTACAACTTAAGGAAATCCCCAGGTGATGGATGGTTATCCTCATGAGAGAGGTAAAACGATAAACCGTCGAGTTGAAAATTGCGTATTCTACCTGGAGAATGAATGCAAATACCTTAGTGGGTGTAGTGAAAGGAAGGCCCTCTTTTAACAAACATAAATAAAAACTAGCCACAGAGACAGCTTAGAAATACAATTGACACATTTTTTACAGTTAACTCAAGCGACACGATTTTCATGATCTTACCTAGTAGAGGACACAACTAGATGGATGGGTAACATTTCTCACCTGACGTAGAGTAGGAACCCTCCTTGTCGCCAATAGTTACACGTAGAGTAGCGTTACAGAGATTTATGCAAGGCGTTTTACGAAAAATGCATAAGAGCCAAAGGAAAATGGAACATGAGTTACCCTAGTGACTCTCGTATCATGAAGTAATGGTGAATGGATGCCTTGGGTACACAGGCCATTTGAACTTGCACGCATGGTGTATCCACATTGGTCACGTTAATGTAGAACCTGTACAATGTAGAAAACCCCGTAACTATCAATTAGATAAATCTTAATGGCGTTTACGAACATGCATTAACTACGCATTGAACTGAGGCCACTAACACTGTAGTGATCGTTCATGTCATGAACTCGGATGGTATTCATGTTGGACTTTAAACTTTAGGGTTAGGACTTGTCTCTTCAAGTGGGTTTTAACCCCATTGTTTAATTATCCTTATTCGAGTGACCCTGTCATTGTTCAAACTGGTGTGCGTGTTAATCCCTGTAATTACTGTGTGAAGAACTTATCAAGAAAATGAATAAGAACATCCACTACTGTGACAGTTGGGATGCGGATTCAGTTAGGGTATATTCGTTGCAAGGAGGCCTGTATGCGACCTAGGCTAAACCTTCAGGAAAGAAAAATGATGAAGCATTCATATAAACTCAAGAAAAAATGGGTTTCCTTATTTAGAATTTATATATAAGGACTTTATGGTAACAGGTTTGTACCCAATATCACGATTTAATAGTTCTTGATATGTGGACCCTTTTTATAAAGGGTTATAATAAAGAAAAAATAGATCAATGTATAGGATTGTGGTAATAGAGTATTAGGACTTATATAAAAAGTAGATTGTATTAAAATTCTTTTGTGGATCCCTTATTAAAGGTAAGATATAAGTAGGCTAGAGTTACTATAGACCTTATGAACAGGACCAGTTCATGATTTCATGAAGAGGCTACACTTTAACCGATTATGACAAGTGTTAACTCATGTTTTAAATAATGGTAATAGGTACAACTTAATGGAAAGATTGTCCACCTTGGCTTAGCTGCTTATAAAGACATTTAAGTACATGTCATTTTCTGATAGCAACGATTACAGGTCTCAGAAACGATCAAATATCTCAGAGTAAAGAAGCACTAATGCACCTATCAATTTTTTTTTATTTGCTAATTTTGGGGTACATTACAATGTCTATAGAGTTTCAACACATTGTTATGGTTTAATGGTTAATTTACAGTATTGAGTGGTAGATAGATGTATAGATGAATGAATATGGCACTGCCACAAGCATTATGGACAGTACAAGAAGTGAAATTAACTACAATTTTGTATGGTTGCGATAATTCTTTCTGTGGTTGCACGATAGATTGAGTTGAATATGACTGTACAACTGTGTACAATTTTAGTGATTCTGAACTTCTTTTTTTGGTTACTTTTGATTTGTGTTTCTAATCTTCCTTCAATTTTTCTTTGTAGTCGAGTAATTCTTTCTTTCAAATTTTTTTTTGAAATTTCTGATTTGTAAAAGATCCAAGGACCTGAGGCTGAGAAACTCTGCCAAATTAGTGTGGTGGCCAATAGGCTAACAATTTTTCCTCCAAGGGAAGCGAAATCTGAACAAAAGTCTCATGGCCAAAGGCTCGATTACAGTCAATGACTAGATCAAAGAAACTCTGAGAAATGGAGGTTGGCCAAAATCCAGTTTAGACAAGGTCTGATAAAGAGACTGGCCAAAGGCCTGGATCAGAAAAACGAAGATTTGATACCAAATGAGATGAACAAAGTTCACTCACACAAGAATTATCCAAAATACTTGGAGTATAACATAATAATCCATGTAGGAATAATGTATAAAATATGAATAGATAAGATGATATACAATTGAGAATGATGGCTCGTTTATATACCCATGTAGGGGTGGCCTTAACCAATAGTCATGTCCTTTGAGACGTGTCCTTTAATTATTAATAGTTATTATTAATTAATTAATTATTATGTTATGAATACCTATTTATATGTATATTTATGTTCATAACAATCGCTGAAATAGGAAGAGGATACATGGCGACAGAAAAACATAACTACCTCGCATGCATGCGATGATTATAATACATTTTTTTTTCATTCTTATGCTAACTATAGAAGACATGTTAGTTCCCTTTGGGACACATTAAAGGAGGATGGATCTCTATTTACTCATCAACAAGATCTAGAAAAAGAAGCTTTATTGTATTTTCATAATATATTTAGGGCACAGGAAAATCTTAATATTGTTCATCAAATGGAGGTAATTCAAGCCTATCCTCATTTATTTTTTGAGAAATAAGGAAACAAGGTATCTGATCTAGTTAATCTGATTGAGGTATTGACTAATTTAAAAGGCTCTGCTATTTCTAAGAGTCCTAGCACTGATGGCTAGATAGTTGAATATTTTCTGGAATTTTTTGATCTTGTGGGTCCTGATTTGTTGAAAGTGGTGTCAGAATCAAGGTTGAAGGGTTATTTCAATTGATCACTTAACATGAATTTTATAGATCTTATTTCAAAAAGTGATAAACCTAAGTCATTTTCAAGGTTTCGGCCCATTTCTTTGTGTAACGTCACGTATAAGGTAATCTTGAATATCATTCCTTCCATAATTAAATCTTCTTTGTCAAAAGGGATTTCCAAGGAAAACTTTGGGTTCTTGGATGATAGACAAATATCAGATGCCACTGGTGTGGTCCAGGAGGCCTTACATAGTATTAAGACAAATGATTTGGGATCTTTTCATCGAAGTGACTTATGAAGAATTGTATTAAATGAGCATAAATTAAAGTGCACCATAAAAAAAGAAAAAATCAATAGTCAAGAGACATAAGCATAAAATATGAACAAAAATACTTGATAACAAAGTTCGTCCCTTGTGGACTACGTCTTCGGGACTTGCTCTCAAATGGGTAGGTTTTTTTATTAACTCAACAAAAGAATTTGGCAAAATACATAAGTATACCTCATTATGGAATTAAGCTGCATAATATTTGATCAGATCAGAAAAAAAACATCACCATTGAATTCATGGCATAGAATAATCCAAAAATGACTGTCTCCATGCCTCGATTTGACTCTGGCACTCCTAGGACCTTCATAATTCTCTGCACTGCATCTCAAAATCCATGCCCATCCATACTATCCACCTTCCTCTTCCTGTTCGTGGGAAGACTCAAAATTTAAGGAAAAAGTGGGGCGGACTAACCAACTGAGTTCGTTGGCCCAGTAGTGGCAGATGCTATTGTAAGGCATTGGATAGGGGGAGGTCCCAGGGTCGAGCCCGCGGGCCTCCTCTTTTGGGTTTTTATTATTACAATATATATATACACATATATATATATATATATATATATATATATGGATTAAAACTTCACCAAGTTTGGAGTGATGTTTAGATTTGTCAGAGTTTTTCGTTTCGTCGCTAGATTTGGCGGGCCCCTTTTTTTAATTTTTGAAATTCAGTTTTGGCCCCTCAGTGGGAATTTTCCCACTACCACGTGGAAACCCATGATTGGGCCATGTGGCAGCCAACCATTGGCCCATGATAACCACTTGCATAGTCAACTACCACATCATCTTGCCACGTCACCTACCACGTCCCATACAGACTTCCACATGGTTGTATGGATTGCCATGTGGCGCTTTTTTATTGGTCCACAGATTGACCTGGAAATGATGAAAATAAGTGAAACATGGTAGCCTCTAGGGATGCCATGTCACCATGCTAAATTCTTCATGAAACATGTCATCCTTTGTGTACTGATGTTGACGTCAGCAGTACAGATGCTAACTCATCCCTGTTGAATAGGCTAGGTTGACAAAAACTTTGACAACGAATATCTTTTGATCCGTAACTTCGTTTGACGAGTCATTTTCGTTGTTGGAAATCTTGCGATGCACTCTTCACGATGATTCCAATTTCATTGAGTTTTGAGGACTTTCTGAGTTTCTTATGTGAATTTTGAGTTGTCCTTAGTTTTCTCTGGATCCTTTTCGGATCAACAAAGAAGATTGAATCTTTAGTTCTAAAATTGGATATGATGAAATCCTATGATAGAGTAGATTAGATTTTTCTTAGGTTGGAGCTGCTACAGGTTGGACTCAGTTTGGAAGGTACTAATTAGATCATGGGTTGTTTTAGGTCAACAAATTTCTCTGTCTTGGGAAATGATAGTCCTTCTGGTTTTTTTAAGACATCAAGAGGATTGAGCCAAGGATGTCCTCTTTCACCGATAATGTTCTTACTCATACTAGAAGGACTTAGAAGGATTCTCAAGACGTTGGTTGAAGATGGTAGTCTTGAGGGAGTTTTAGTAGCAAATGGATTTAGAATTACACATTTTCTTTTTGTGGATGATTTTATTTTGTTTGGGAAAGGATCTACACAAGAATGGAATGTGTTTAAGGACACTCTTAATCTGTTTTTCAATGCTACTATAATGGATTTTAGTAATAAAAAATCACACTTTTTGGAAGTTGGATGGTATTGATCAGTTAAAAGAGTTGTTTCCTTTTGAAGTTGAATCTAGAGAAGAAGGATTTAATTATATAGTTTTTTTCCTTAAACCAAATTGCTACTCTTGTGACAGTTGAATATGGATTTTTCAAAAGGTGGAAAAAAGAGTTGCTAACTTGTGTCATAGATGATTAACCTTAGGTGGTTGTGTTATCCTTGTTGAATTTGTTTTCGAAAATATACATGTTTTTTGGTTATCTACGGAAAACTTTCCTAGGGTTGAGCCCGCGGGCCTCCCCTTTTGGGTTATTGTTATAACAATATATAAGGATTGCAACTTCACCAAGTTTGGAGCATTGTTTACATTTGTCGGAGTTTTTCATTTGGCCGCTAGATTTGGTGCCCCCCCCCTTTTTTTTTTGAAATTCGGTTTCGGTCTCTCATTGGGAATTTTCCCACTGCCACATAGCATCCCATGACTGGGCCACGTGGAAGCCAACCATTATCCCACACTAACCACTTGCACAGTCACTTGCCACATCACCTACCACATCAACTTGCCACATTAGCCTTCCACATCCCATACGGTCTGCCACGTGGCTGTATGGACTTTCATGTGGCTCTTTTTCATTGGTCCATGTATTGACCCAAAAATGTCGAAAATGAGTGACATGTGGCAGCCTCTAGGGCTGCCACATCACCATGATCACATATTGATGATGTCAACATAACACGTGTTTCCCTCTACGTGTGCCACGTACACTGTATGGACACTAACATCATTCGTACTGATGTTGATGTCAGCAGTATGGATGTTGAATCATCGCTACTAATTGGGTTAGGTTGACCAAAACTTTGACTGCATATATCTTTTGATCCGTAACTCTGTTTGACTAGTTGTTTACACTGTTGGAAATCTTGCGACGTGCTCTTCGCAATGATGCTAATTTCACTAAGTTTTGAGAAATTTAAAATTTTTTCCTTTATCTGTCTGCTGAGGCCATTTTGAGCTTCTTGAGTTGCTTCTGTGAATTCTAAACTATCCTTAGTCTTCTCTAGATCATTTTTGGATCACTCCTTCCCATTGAGAGTTTTTTGGACCACCAAAATCTTTCACCAATCAATAGATAAGTGAGGGAAGAGTTCCCTCACCTTTTCCTTCTCAATTCACTTTTCCTTGCTTGGATGTGTGCCCTTTAATCCTACTCGAAGATAATCAACATCAATTGTGCATGAAATCCTCATCTTTCTGTTCAGGATGATATATTCCTTTAACTCATCGAAGTACTCAGGAGAAAACACATCAACTAAAGGTATTAAACTTCCTCACCTTGATCCATGATCATGAGAGACTCAAAAAGTTTCAAGTTCTCCAAATTTACAATTGAGTAGATATACATATAAGGTGGAAGATATAGACGAAAAGCATTGGTACCACTTTTCTCCAAAATAGTAATGGGTCCATAACGGAAGGGATTGGGTTTATTTCCTTCACCCTTCAATCTTTCCTTGTTGATGTGAAGCCATACCTGGTCTCCAACTTGGAACTGATGATTGACCCTGTGTTTGTCACGCAGAGCTTTATATTTTGCTTGGATAAAACTCCTTGGTGTACCTATTGTATCCTCTCGATGAATTTGCGGGCTCTGTCTTCATTTATTTCTTCATTTGAATTGACATCTCTCCCATACATCAGGTCCAAAGGAACTTTAGGTAAATACCCAAAACATGTCTCAAAAGGTGAACATTGAGTGGAGGAATGTAAGGCTCAGTTGTAAGCATGTTGTACATAGGGTATATGTTCATCCCATAACTTGGGATGTTTATTGCAGTAGCGTTGAAGCAAAAGTACCATTGTTTGGTTAACAACCTTTGTCTATTCATTGGTCTGTGGATGGAAATCCATGCTTCTCTTCAACTTGGTGTCCATCATTCTCCAAAATATTTTCCAAAAATACCCAAGGAATCGAGTATCTCAATCCGATATAATGGATGTGGGTAACCCAAAGTGAACATGAACATACTGAAAGAAGAGATTAGAAACCTCCTCAACATTGATCTACTTTTTACATGGAATTAAGATACACATCTTGTTGAATCTATCCACTACAACATACAAATAGTCATGACCCCTTTTTGACATTGGTAAACCCCCTACAAAATCCATGGAGATACTTTCTCATGGATGGGATGGAACTGACAATGGTGAGTATAGCTCCAGTTTTCTATTAGTGGTATTACAAGTAGAACACATCACACACCCCTTTCAATATTTAGTTACAATTTCTTTCATCTGAGGTCAGTAACAAAATCTCTACAGATAAGCCATAGTTTTTCCTACCCCAAAATGCCGAGACACAAGAGAAGCGTGAGCTTCTCATATTACATGGACTTCTTCACTTGTAGGAATACATAGCTTTCCAAGATGGTAGAGTATTTTTCCCAGTAGACAATAGTTCTCTACTCGTGCACCATGGGTTAGCTTCTCATATATTTCTTTAAAATCTCCATCAATGGAATATTGTTCCACATAGATATCATGAGATAAATAAGCATTCTTGAAAATAATAAAAGAAACAATAGGAGGTCTAGAAAGCTTATCAACTACTTTGTTACTCATACCCTTTTTGTATTTGATTACCAAATGAAATTGTTGTAGGAAACCCATCCATTTGTAATTTCGAGATTGTTACAGTTTGGTTTGTGCTTGGAGATATTGTAAGGGTTGATTATCTGTATGTATGATTGTTTCCTTCCCTAACAATTAGTGCTTCCATTTCTTTACACTTTGAACTAATGCATACAACTCTTTATCATATGTAGGATAGTTAACAACAACTTGGTTAAAATTTTCAGAGTGGTAACAAATAGGCTTGTGATATTGCATCAATATTGCACCCATGGCGTATCCACTGACATATTTCTCGATCTCGAAGGGATTTTGAAGATTTGGCAGTGATAATATTGGTGCGATACTGATATTTTCCTTCAAAGTGGTGAAAGTTTTTTGTTGCTTTCCTCCCCACTGAAAAGTGTTCTTCACACTGGTTAAGGCATGCAAAGGAGCTGCTATAAAGGAGAAGTTTGAAATGAATCTTCTCCACTACTGGACTGCAACTAAGAAGCTTCGTATCGAGGTTAAACTTTTGGTCTCACACCAATTTACAATTACATCAATTTTGGAAGGATCAATTATCAATTGTTCTCCTCCTACAATATGACCTAAGTACATAAGTGGAGTCTTACCAAATTCACATTTGGACAATTTTACATACAACTTTTTCCTTTGCAAAGTATCCAATACTTTCTTTACATGACTTACATGTTCATCCCAAGTCCCACTAAATATAAGAATGTTGGTATATGATGACATGGTAATTATTTTTCTGATGACAATTTTTTTGAAAAAGCGTGGTAATTACCATTATATGCGAGGCTGTTATAAATTCATCAATTCTGTGGTAAAAGCGTTGTAACTAGCATAGCCGCAAAGTTAGTCTGGTGAATTGAAACGCACGGACAACTAAAACGCACATAGACTTGAGGAAATCCAAAAGTTAATCTTAAATGTGGTAATTCCAAAGGTTAATCAGTTAAACATGGCAATCATGTGGTGGTACAGTAATTTCTTAATATGATTAGATAAATGTTAAAAAGTAAATAGGCGGGGAAAATGTGTTCAAGCAACGTTTTAACGTTTTAAGATAAACCAATCGAAGGTCCTGACAACAAGAATTATGCCATTAAAAATACCCATTAAACACTAAGTATAGCACTCTAAAATAAAATGGAAATGGAATTGATATATTAAACTTCCAAAACTAACTTTCAAAATTATGACAATGACGCGCTGGAATTCCAGAGAAAGTGGATTGTTTCACTCTCAAAATTACCAACGACGTAGATACTCATCTCGACCTCGATTTTGATCGTGTGCAAAGGATGACGCATTCCTGTCCATGTTCCTTGAATTTGAAAAACATGAAAATTGAAGCTTTAGAGAGGGCGAATCTCTGTCATTCTGAACAAACCTATACCCTTGTAAAGCTTCCATAGCAGTTGCAACACATTCGGGGTTACAAAATTCCACAAAACACAGAAAAACCACAACACTCTTCCCTTCTCCTTTACCGTCGTCAGATTTTTTAGCTTCCTTGGACTTATTGATGAGCGTCACTTCTTTGAAACCGTGGAAAGGGCGAAATATCTGAGCTGCTTCTCTACTAGTGCAATTACTTGAAACACCCTCCATAAAAAATGTGTTGGATGCCTCTGCTTGTAGACGATGGTGATCATCCACAGGCTGCCTCCCAATTAAAGGGTGAGTCTGTGGATATCAGACCTGAAATTCAATCCCTCACCTACAATTAACTCACTCGAAGAAGAAAGCAATCCATTCTGCTGAAAAAAGTGATGATGATCAAGAAAAGGAGGAGCAGGAGGATGAACATGATCTTCCAATAAGCGAACCCGTACTCTGTCACGGCCTGCCTCATCAAGCTTGAGGTCTTCACTAGGATTAACATAAACACCAGAAAATGAACGATCACGACTATAGTCATATTCATATTCATTGCGAGTCCGCTTGGCTGGTGAAGAGCAGGGCCAGTAGCTTTCTCTATCATCTCCTATTGCTCGGAATCTTGTGTCCCCCGTGTTTCTCTCTCCTATAGGCCGAACAGTATCAAAGACCCTTTGCAAGATAATACAACACTACAAACGGCCTGAAAAAACACAAAACAAACCCTTCACTGCTCAAGCTCAAAGATACTATAGAAATTGGTTGTAGATAAGCACTAGCACAGCCGCTAACTCGCAGCTGGATAACGCCGACGAAAAGTATAAGCAAGATACTATAGAAATTGGTTGTAGATAAGCACTAGCACAGCCGCTAACTAGCAACTGGATAACGTCTAAAAGTATAGGCTGGTAAAATTCCTAGCCCAATAAAAACCCTCAGTGTAGTAAAATGCCGCCCAGTAAAAATCTCCAGTTTAATCAATACAGATTTCTACACTTGAAAATACATATTTATGTCCTTTAATATTTTTACTCATTTTCGTAGCTAACAAAAGATCCATGGATCTTTTGGACTGGCCCAAAAACCCTTTAATCCAACATTTTGACATGTATAACCCATCTATTATTTATCAGACTAGGCACATTGATCCATTGCAAGTCTATGTAATTTGCAATATGTGTACTTCAACATTTCTGTATATGTGAAATGGAGCACTATTTGGGGTATGTATGAATACCTGCAATGGACTAGAAAATGTCAACCCTTTGAAAGATGCACACCATATCAGCGTCTGAATAAGAAATAAAAACTGACCTGCTGTTTTGAGGCGTTCAAACAATGTATAATCAGTAATGATCCTATTTGGGGCATTGGCCAGAGAGGGCTAGTGCTAAGTAGCTATTTTACAGAACTTGGGAAAATACACATTTTGATTACTTTTATCCGACGACTTTCTCCTGACTGATGTTGGTCGACCTTGCCTGGAATGAAAAGAGATTAAGAGAATTAGACTTTATTAACTCTCAACTCCAGCAACAACAACCAGGGTCATTCCCAATCTTTATTAAGATGTACCTTAAACTCATACTTGTTGTCCCAACCATAAGGTTATTGACTCAACATCGATTCAATGTTTAGAATACTTCGTGCTTCCACGTTAGTTAAAACTGGAAGAAGATCCAACTGCATGTTCTCAGGCTTCATGGAAAGTAACCCATTACATACCTTCAGATTAAAGTTGGGGATAATAATTCATGTGAACAGCTTGAGTTTTACACACATATATATTACAGTGATTGTTGCCAACAAAACCATGGAACAAATTGATCTAACAGTAATTGGTTACCTCTGGTGGATAAGTTACCTGAAGCATCTACATCTCTGCAGAAAGCAAATCTTCTGCCTCCAGTAAACGATGGAAGGGAATGCCCATGCGATTTTTCAATTTTTCATTGTTAATGGATTTTATATGTGTGGTAAATATCGCTGACACAGGCCTGTGATCAGAAAAAATGATCTCTCCTCGCTTGTATGAGACTCTCTTCAACCCTTTTCCATACCACAGAATCCGATCGCACCTAAAAAATTAGAACAATGAATAGCAGTAAAACCCACATCTGATTGATCACGGGGATTTATACGAGAGAGGGAATTAATTGTCATGAAATGGAGTCTCGTACCAAGCAGGAATGGGCTGGTCTAGAAAATGAAACGCATGGCTATAGACATTACCAAAGCTGTTAATTTAGAA
The DNA here is from genome assembly GCA_010110895.2 of Picea sitchensis. NCBI lineage: Eukaryota > Viridiplantae > Streptophyta > Pinopsida > Pinales > Pinaceae > Picea > Picea sitchensis. The sequence continues at coordinate 221,471 of SNQJ01S0000981.1, forward strand.
TTAGTCAGATTGGTAAATTGGTAAATATTAAATGGTTTCACATTCACATTTCTCTACTTTATAATAAAATCTTAGTCTTTGTTAATCACTCAGAGGTGGCAATCAACTAGCTACCATAGTAAATTTTAAATATAATTAAGTAAAAGTAAAAAAAAAAAAACATGTAAATTGATGTCTTTATAATAGTGAGAAAGTTAGTGGTTGAAATCATAACCATTGATTTATTGGGACGACTAAAAATATTCCATCAATATTTAATCTTGTCCATACAAAATTGATTAAACACTAGAAACCTATTAAATGTGCTTGTCAATAGGTGTACTCCTTTCTGCATATATAACGATAAAGTTAAGAGCTTATATATATTTCCACGCTCATGTATTTATTGTCAACTTCCCATGTATTTATTGTCAACTTAGTTTAACTGTTGTCGACTTAGTTTAACTGTTCTATTATCAGATTGGAAACGTGGCACATATCAAACATGATCGTCCATCAAGAAAACCCTCATTTCCAATTTTAAATCTCAAAATATCTTAAAATTCAAAATTTACACATTATTAGTGAAAACACTATCTCGCTGCATAAATACATTTGTAGTGGGTTTGTTTAGCATGTCGACGCTTTATTAGTGGACAACATTTTACTTTTCGTCTCACACATTAAAGTTTTTCAAATGTGCTTCCTTTTACGAGAGAGTAAACCAATTCCTTTTCTTACAAGCCTTTTTCTAAAAGAAGGTTTTGCCCAAGCATTTATGTTTAAGTAGTGAACAAAATGTTATATATAAAATACACTTTCTCTTCTCTTTTCCAAATTTTTGTTTCCATATATTTTGGGAGTTTGTTGTGTTGAGTTTTCAACTTGTTGAGTCTCCTTGCTCAATGGGTTTAATGTCTTTATATGTGGTATTGTTTATAACTTGGAAGGTGAGTTAGTCGATTTTGGGTGGTCCAATAGCTCTAGCTATCTTATGATTTTTGGTTTTCTTTTATGGTAATGGGAATTATGACATTTATGGAAGCCATACTTGCACAAGTGTTTTAAATCCTCGAAAATAAATTTGTGGTTTAGGGCTTGGTTACATTGGTTATAGTGGTGTATTTTTTGGTTTCAAAATCGAACCTTCTTGTAGGGAAATTAAATATATCATCCATCCTCATTAGGAAATGTTTGAATCAATTCATTCTTCCCTTCACGGGTTATCTCAGATCATGGAAGTGTTAGTTGCTTCTCATCATGGAAATACATAGGAAGGTCAAGGGGTTCACCAATGGAAGTAGAAGATGAATATTCACTCCAAAGTGGAGTGCAGGAGGTCCCATAATATGAATCAATTGACATTTGATGTACTTCAAAATTGTTTTTTTATTGGGACAATTTGTTAAGAAATTTTATTGTCACACAATGTGGGATTTCCTAAAGGTGATATGTATGTTTCATAGTATATGAGAAGTAGAATAAATATTGGATATAATCCAAAATCTTCTAAGAGATCATTTGTATATGGTTGATTTTGTTGGCACAACGTTTTATATAATACATTTTTTTCTTAAATAAAATGTTTTGTGGGCCACCATAAAGTTTGCACCACTTCCTTGGCCACTCAAGATGTGGGGGCGCTCCATAATTAGTGTGGAAGTTCATTTCATAAGTTTCTTTTTTACTCATGTAGTTTTCTTCAACAATTTCTCCTGCAAGACTTTATTTTTCTTCAATTATTTCCATTACAGTCATTTAGTTCCTTTCCGTCATTTTCTGCTCCAAGCCTCTAGTTTTGTTCAGCAATTTCCATTGTAAAAAACTAATAACGAGAATGAAAAATCCTCATTTATTATAGAATGAGGCCCTCTCTCACTCAATGGAATCGATGGTCATTTTCTAAAACTCACAACTCTTGTTTTTCTCTCTGCAGTTTAGTTTCATATATGTATTGTTGCATGTTAATTTGAGTTTGAATTTCATATCAATTGGTATTATAGCCTTGATCCACGCCAACTTATGCTCAACCATGCAATTCAAAAGAGAGGCCATCCAAATTTTTTTTTGAGCCAGATGTACCTGTAAAGAATTCTAGTGCACCCTCCACAGGGCACGTTCATCTTTCATCATTCACCCCACTTTCTCTTCAGGATACCAGGTGCCTTTTAGTGCGCTCATGAGAGTCATCTACTAAGGATTCTACATCTACAAGCACAACTCTAATTCAATATTTAATGATGGATCTCCAAGATTTTCTTTGTATACAATAATGCATAGCTCCAACACCCATGCAAATCGATACAGGCTTCCAATTACCGAAGTTTTTGGGAAAAATGAATAGAGAGAATGCCAACTCTTTTCTTTGCAATATTTCAAAATACTTTCATACATGTATTCCGATGACATAAGACACAAATATTTAGATCGTTCGTCTACAACTTGGGGTAACTCCACAGACATGATGGGACACTAAGTGCTTCTACCCATCGGGCTATCGCCACAACCTTCTCACCAGATGATTGTATCTCTGAAAAATTTCCAATTAGTTTGTATCGTCTACACACTGTCACCGATATGGAAGAGGTATTGATTGTCAAGTTCAATTATTTATTTTTTCTAAGCATCTGTCATGAAGTAGATTTATTTGAAGCTCCTTACTTGGACAAGGATTTTCTTCAAGCCTTGTATGTGGAACCTAAAGTAATTCGTGTAATCTCCCCTCCTCTGGTCCTTAGACCTCACCCGTATCATCCCATAATCTACCATGGTTTTCTTTCCACAAAACCAATTCACATTATTCTACATATTATCGTGCACTTAATAATTTACGCACTGACAAAACTTTGTTCACAGAGATGGCTCCACCCGAATCCCCTACACCTAGTGCAGTTGTATCCATTGATAATCCTACCGAGGTAGACCCATCCTTCATATTGATGATTTATAATGAACCAAGAACATATACTCTCCCCTTGTTCACATATAATTTCCAAATTAAACATAAATTGGCCACCCTCATTATGGACAATGGCAGCCATAAAAACCTTGTCTCACAAGACCTTGTACAACGCCTCCAACTCCCCACTATTGCACATCCAACTTCATACCAACTTTGTTGGGTACAAAAGGGAGGCCCTCATCTCATAGTTTCTCAGTGTTGTGTGGTCACTTTCACCATTGGCCCATTTTGGGATAGAGTCACATGCAATTTCTCCCCTCTGGACTGTGCATAGTTTTTATTTTATACTTCCCTACAAACAAGCCCAAAACGTTGTGTACCATGCCAAATCTCATCAATATGACTTGCAACTTGTGGGATGAACCTATGTGCTAACTTCTTATGCTCTTAAATCCACCCAGAGTATTACTGACCAAGCGACCCTTAATCAAGTCAGTCAGAACTAATGTGTCTCTTTATGCTTAGTTCACTCCATTAACCGGTAAAATAAGAATACTCATGTACCTCCTTCCATGGATCCCTCACTCAAATAATTTGCATATCTCTTCATCCAACCCACAAGATTTCCCCTGTCTCGCTCTATGTAGCACATGCTTGATCTATTTCCTAGTGCTTCTTTACCCAACATGTCATCCCATCGCTAATGAGATGGAATGCCCAATTGGTGAACTTTTTAATTCAGACCATATTCCACCTTCATTGTCACCACGTGTGTCCCCCACCTTAATTATAAAAAATAAGGCTAATTCATAAAGACGCCTAGTGATGAAGAAAAGGAGGAGCAACAACATGAACATGATCTTCCAATAAGAAAACACCTACTTTATCAATATCTCTCTCAACAAGCCTGAGGTTTTCCAATAAGTGAGCGCCTCTCTCAACAATCCTAAGTTGTTCCCTAGAATTATCATAAACACTAGAAAATGAATGATCATGATCATAGTCATAGTTATACTCATTGCGAGGCTACTTGGCCAGTGAGGAGTTGGGCCAGTTCCTTTCTTGAAAAAACCCAAAACAAATCCTTCATTGCTAAACCTCAAAGCTACTATAGGCTTTGGTTGTAGATAGTTAATAGAGAGACAATTGAGAGCTTATATATAAATCTATTTTTCCATGCTCTTGTATTTATTGTCGGCTTAGTTTAACTGCTCTATTGTTGGTTTGGAACACATGGCACTTAGGAGTGGGTTTAATGCTCATATGTGGGATATAAGATCAATGTTTCTTCCATTTGTATTTATTTAGTATTTCATTTTAATTCTTGATCAAACATTACAAAAATAACATATTTTCATTTTTCAAGGATTAGTTTTTTGATTTTTAGAGGTTTAGTCAAAACTTGTAACCATTTATCTTTGAAAAATGGATTAGTTTTTTTATTTTTACAGGTTTAGTCAAAACTTGTAGCAGATACACATTAAAAAAATCTATGAATTGCATCATCAATATTTTTGGCATGAGGCATCATCAATCAAAATTGACACCACATAAAATATTAACAACCAATATCGTATTATGGGAGATATGATTAATTTACGAACTGTAGTATATTTCTCTTACTGCAAATCCATATGATCAATAACTCGAATTTCCATAAATATATTTCATGAATTAGCTAGACCATGGAGAAAGAATTATCATCAAACATCTTGGAACTATTCATTATAACATTTATGAGTTAATAAGTAATAATATTGGAACCATTTATGAGTTGGTTTTGACATGCTAAGTATTAACAAATTGTTGTAACCAAATGAATGTATTGTGTATCTGCATTTAATATTTGTTATTTCTATTTCGAGCAAGTTTGTATATAAAGGAGAGTGTCATATCCATTTTATAGAAATGATTCTTAGATCATAGTTCAATTTAAAATGGAGTAAACCACAATTTCTTGAGATATTCTTCAATATAGTTTGCAGATTTCTAATTTTCTATGTAATGCAATTTGATCTCTTTCTAGTTCTTTAGTTGATCTTCTACAACATATTCTAGATGAGAAGGCCCACCTGGTAGAACCCTACATTTTTGTCATTAGTTTAATTCATATTTTAATCAATTTCATTTTATATTTTTAAGTGATGCTCAACTATTAATTTTATTTCAAATTTATTTCAGATTTCAATTAGACCCTTGAATTATATATCATCTTGATTAAACCATTTTTTTAGAAAAATATTAAGCCATAGGTTTAAACATATAGTTGTGACCTGTAGATATACATTGAAGATATGATTTGATGATGTTTTGAGAATTAGTTTAATCTAGTTATTTATTTAATTCATTTTCCATAAATTCTAGTTACACATTCATTTATTAATATTTATATATCAAATAAACCAAAAGAGGGTAATCAATTTATAAAACATTTATGGTTTAAGTATAATTTAATTTAATGATTAATTCACATTAAGCTAATATTCAAGTGTAATATCAGATTTCAATTAGACCCTTGAATTATATATCATCTTGATTAAACCATTTTTTTAGAAAAATATTAAGCCATAGGTTTAAACATATAGTTGTGACCTGTAGATATACATTGAAGATATGATTTGATGATGTTTTGAGAATTARTTTAATCTAGTTATTTATTTAATTCATTTTCCATAAATTCTAGTTACACATTCATTTATTAATATTTATATATCAAATAAACCAAAAGAGGGTAATCAATTTATAAAACATTTATGGTTTAAGTATAATTTAATTTAATGATTAATTCACATTAAGCTAATATTCAAGTGTAATATCAGATTTCAATTAGACCCTTGAATTATATATCATCTTGATTAAACCATTTTTTTAGAAAAATATTAAGCCATAGGTTTAAACATATAGTTGTGACCTGTAGATATACATTGAAGATATGATTTGATGATGTTTTGAGAATTAGTTTAATCTAGTTATTTATTTAATTCATTTTCCATAAATTCTAGTTACACATTCATTTATTAATATTTATATATCAAATAAACCAAAAGAGGGTAATCAATTTATAAAACATTTATGGTTTAAGTATAATTTAATTTAATGATTAATTCACATTAAACTAATATTCAAGTGTAATATCCCCAAATATAATTAATTATTAAAGTCGGTATGCACTTAGGAATTTATCTCCATTTTTGGCAAATTCGTATTTGGAAAATTATTTTCATTTATGACAATTTCAAATTTGGAATTTGATTATTTGTAATTAATTATTGTGACTTTTGGGAAAATATTTGATTTTCCCAACCAACACTTTGACTATGACACATGTAAAAGACAAATCTTTTTAATATTAATTGGGGAACATGGTTGAACTACCTCAGGGTTGAATTTTACAAGTGGAAAATGAGGAATTTGGCCACTAGCAACCCCTGAAAATCAGGAATTTGTAAAGCTGTGAAAATTCCCAATGAGGAAAAATACCTAAGCACAAGATGCTTTTTGATATACAACATATGGGAGGAGGCATGACACTCCTTAGTATGCTAGAGAAAGGATATCACTTGCTGTTATGAGGACTGTTTTGAGTGTGAGGAAAAGGAGATTTCTGATCTGAAAGAAAAGTAATTTCGGTTGTTCTTATAGGGATGAGATGAATATATGATAATTACTTATTCATGTGACACACTTTTTGAATAGAAATAGTGAAACAAATATAAGTTCGATATGTTGTTTGATATTAGGAATATGTTGGTATAAACATGAATGTGGATTTTAGATATAAACATATATGAATATTTATTAAAGATTGCTACAGGTCGAATAACCTTAAGTACAGATCTACAAGAAGTGTTTCTGTATGATTATATATATATATATATATATATATATATATATAATCGAAACAAAACATAAGTATTTATGTGTTAATCATACCTATACCATATAGGTGGATATATATATAAAGTATTCAACTTAAGGAATTTTAGATTGTTGCAAATGGCCAAACGAAATTTGAAATGAATATAAGAATAGAAATATATATATTGCTACATATATAGATATGTAGAGCTGCATAAACATCTAATACTCATACACAAAAAGTTTATCGACACTTGAAACACATGATATATATATATTTATGTGTTAATCAGAACATATAATATATATATATTTATGTGTTAATCAAGAATTTATATAATATATATATATATATATATATATATAAAAGAAGAGTATTCAACAAGGAGATTTTTAGATTGTTGCAAATGGCCAAACAAAATTTGGAATATATATATATATATATATATATATATATATATATATATTTTGCTACATATCTATAGATATGCATAGCTGCATAAACATCTAATACTCATACACAGAAAGTTTATCGACAATTGAAACTCATGAGATTTCAAGTAAACTTCCATTAATAAAGACTATACCAAAGGCATAGAAAAATTACAGTCTTTTCCTACACCACAGTAAACCTATGGCTTGATTTTTAAATATATATTAGCATAGCTGCATAAACATCTAATACTCATACACAGAAAGTTTATCGACAATTGAAACTCATGAGATTTCAAGTAAACTTCCATTGATAAAGACTATACCAAAGGCATAGAAAATTACAGTTTATTCTACACCACAGTAAACCTATAAACGATTTTTAAATGTTATATAATACATATTATAAAGATTGTTTAATACATAACAGTATTCATTTGGGTTTTTGAAAACTGTCTATCCATGCATAGTAAAATGATAAATGATCTGTATAGCGAGAGTCTCCTGGTCCAAACCTTGACAACAGAGTACCCTAGGTAAGGACCCGGTGCCACTAGAACTGAACCTGAACTTCTAAAACTAAAACACCGGAATCAGAACTCGAATACCTTTTTCTAGTAAGGCGGTTTTCCTTGATCCATTGACTGCGAACTGTTTAAATCCTGCAAAGGGAAATCGAGAATTAGTAAACAATGTTAAGAAAGAAATCAACAAAATTAAATATTGAAGATTCTGATATGAATAATACTTATTTTGAGGTTGGCGTGGGGGCTTTTCCCATCGTCATCGCTAAAGCGAACTGTCCATAACCCGAAGGGGAGGACTGGACCAAAAAATATTTGTGGGTACCCTCGCAATGAAACATGGGTCCTCTCATTAGTTTTGTAGCTGAAATAAATAATAAAATGCTCCAAATTGTAGATAAGAAGGAAAATAATGCTAAACATTTAATACGCAGGAAACTGAACCAAGAACTACAATATAAACACATGAAGTAAATAATACTGAATACACTCAAACCATACAGAGGGAAGTAATGTCTAACACGAATAAGAAATTAAAGTGTGAATCCACAAAGAGCTAGGATAATTTTCCCGAATCGCGGGTGTGTTTTTCCATAGGTAAAACATACCCTCATTTTACCAGAACGGTTTCAATTATGATCTTGAACTACCAAGACACATAAAATGTTTAAATCGAAAATCAAGAACATACGTGATTAAATCACATAGTGGGAAGGGTATACGAGTCGAGTGATGGAGGACTCTCATAAACGTAATTCTACATCGAAGCATACATTTTGTCAATTTTGGATAGAACCTAGGTCACGACTCTTCCCAATGCCGAGAAAGAAAACCCTCAAATGCTTACATCGTTTGCACAAATAACAGAGAACGAAGCTTACAAATTACTATTCTACTTCTGTGTAATAACCCTGAAAGGTAAACAGGTCTCGAATATGAATAATGTTTTCCATTCTAAAATTTAATTAAACACAGCAAGAAGGAGTGAGCTTACACTGATGAGGGAGGTAATAATCTTAGCGTGAAGTAAAGAAAACTGCAAACACATTCTTTTAATATTACTGTATATTTAAGGATCACTCAATCAATTCCAAAACAGACAAGAAAGCCAATAAGGTTTCTTAATTGACAAAGTGTTACAGCGTTTCTTGTGATAGGAGACAAAGTCCCATAGTAATACATTCAGAGCACAACAAACAAATCCATTACAGTATGATAAGGTTACCTATCATGCACCGGAAGGAAGCCGGGTATGTTCAAGCCTTCTCCATCATTGTTTTTCATTCAGAACCAGGTCGAATACCGTAGCCAACCAAACGCCAAAGTAAGAAAATGCAGAGTAAAAACCCTCTCCGTGCCTAGGGTAAACCAATACTTTGAGTTACCTCGGTCTCGACAAGAGATTATGGAGGTAGTTACGCAGTGGTACTTTTCCATGTGATGTTATCAAGGTGGAAGGTTTGTATTTGGACACGGTAGTTGAATGACTTCTTAGGAAGGTACTTTCGTAGACTCCATTAATGGTTTAAGCAGAGCTTTTAAAAATCGACTATCATACCTAACCTTGTCCATCAGTTCAACTTATTGTGGAGAGCTATGTTACTCATTTACGGACGCGACTGTGCACTCCAGTCACGTCTGCCTCGTCTAGTTAGGGTTTCGACTACATGTTGTTCTAGACTAGTTAAAAAAACTCCATTCTAGTGACTGATATCGTTGGGAGAACCCTAATGAACATTAACAGTAAGTTTATGGCTGACTATGTCTTAATATTAGTCTGAGTCTTAATTATATGTCTTATAGGAGTTAGGTTAATAATTATTACGTATTAATACAGTTACCCACAAAACGATCTGTGACTTGCATATCAAATCCGACACCATACTTGGATCGAGTTATGAATAGAAATTCTATACTATATATATAAAAATGTACACTAGCGCAATTTTATGAGTTCTTATGGTAATATATATATATAGAATTACTATGGCATATAGTATCGTATGCTAACTCAAATGTCGTGTTGTTAAACAATCAAGTATGGTGTTATTATTATTAAGGTTGATAGTTAGATCCAAAACTATTCGTACATATAACTCTGTTTAAAATTTTATCAACGATAAAAACTATAGGATAGTGCATAGTGAATAAGTGCACTGGTATAGAAGTGGATAGACTATGGGATAGGTTTTCATTGTGATGATTACGTAGTATAAGTGTGGTGTCATTCAATGTGACTACAAAGTCAAATTTTAGTCTACCTAATATAGTACCTATGTTAAGAAAAGATAAGTGTAAGCTACAAAATATAGTATAAATGGCAGAATTACTTTGCTTATACAATCAAATAATATTTTGAAACAGATAGTGAATATAGTGAAGGTAAAAGGAGAATTAATGACTCTAATAATTTATTATTATTTTTTTTTTGGTAAAATTAGAGTACATTACATCAAATTATTAATAATCAAATTATTATAGTATTATTATTAGTTAGATTCGATTTTCAATATCATATTCTCTCTTTTAAGAAAAACCCAATACTAAATATCCCCAATATCATATTCTCTCTTTTAAGAAAAACCCAATACTAAATAGCCCTCGCATAAGTTTACTTTATTTGAATAATAAATTACAAAGGACTTAAGTTTAAGTTTGCATATATTGTGCCCAACATTTTACATATTTATGAACTCTAGATTGATAATTAAATGAAACATTATTTAGGTCTACAAATGTGGTATATAAATGGACTAATAGTTTTGGTGTCATTGTTAGAGAAATGCTAAAAAAAACTTTGTAGTATTAGTGTAGAATCATATTAGTTTAGAATCATGAATAAAAGAGAATAGAGATGGTAATATGCATAGAAGAATTCACTACAGAGATTATGTGGCGCAAAATGCCTGGCCTATTTACTATAAACAATTTTTGGTGAGTCTCTATTTCACTGAAGTGAAATAATGGTAGTTTAAGAGTGTATGAATAGATCTAAATATACTAGAGGAACTATTCCAACTGCTCCACTGCTCCATTTTCCTTGATTTTTCTCATTGTCCTCTAATGAATGTTTTTTTTATCCTATTTAGCTCCTAACATTAGGGAACATATTTAGAATAATTTACTTTATTTAAATAAGACATCACAATTGGCCTAAGTTTTCATATATTGTTCTCATAATTTCACAAGTTTATGAGCTTCGTATTCATAATTATATGAAACAATATTTATGCCTTAAAATGTGGCATAGATATCATTTTTGGTAGTTTTGTTACTCGAGATGTGTTGAAAATAATTGAGAAATTTGTAGTGTCAATGTAGAAGCATATTTGTTTAGAATCATTAATATAGGGGAATAGACTAAGCAATTTCTTAGGAAAGAAGGGAATCTCATTCCTAATTTTGTGAATTTTTTGTAGGTTGAATGGTAAGGGTGATGGTGGATTGAGATAATTGTAGGGGACTTTCTTTTAGGTGAGAGTATTTGTGGGTTATTGGATGAGTAAGAGGATTTAGAGCCAAATCTTAGGACTTTATTCTAGTGGATTCATAACTCATCTTAGGGGTAATATTTCTCATAGAAAAATAAAAAAATTAGGTGTAGGAGATATCCTAAGTATAATGAAATTTCTTTCGTTTGTAACCAATTGGTTTTGTTGTGTTCAAAAATCATATGCCTAGTTTTCATCCCAAATCCTTTTTGAGTTAATACATATTATCTAACACTACAAGGAAAATACCTTTTAGCGGAGGTTATAAGAGAGGTTTCTAGTGTTACAAAACTCGAAACAATTGTAAAAAAAACCTCCTCTACAACATATGTTTTCGATACTCGATGTTTTTGTGGAAACTATATTGGAAGTTGATTATAACTAAAAAAATATTGATGGTCGAAGGTGTTAGCAGAAGTTTACAAATCAATGTGTTTGTATAATGCATAAGGATCAGTGTGTACATACATATACAACATCGGAGTTCTACACTTTACGTCAAGCACAAAGATAGTAAAATATGAAAGCACTGAGGAAGTAAAATATTTAAGCACAAGGGAGTTTTTCTTATAAGCAATGGGGATTTAATATTAAAACCCACCAGAAGAGTTAAAAATAATTAAGCACTCGGTATTTTTGCATAAAATGCATTGGTGCGTTATTAATAAGAAGACATTGATGTTGTATAAAATAATATGCACTCATGCGTTATAGGGAAAAACGCCCCGGTGGATTAAAAATTGAAAGCACCGGTTTTTTTCATTAAAAACCAAGCCCCAATGCTTATCAATAACACAATATCTTTGGTGCATATTAATAACACATATGCCCCCATGCTTCGTATAAGATTAATGCACCGAAGGCCAAACATTTAATATAATTTTGTGGTATTAAATTAATATTAAAACCGGTGCTAATTGATTAGATAAAAGAACTGGTACAAATTTCATATGAAATGAACTAGTGAGTTTTAATATTAAACAATCTAATGGGATTAATAATTAAAATACACCGAGAAACATTGACATGTGATAGTGCAATTATTGTTATTTTTTAATTCCATTATTTAAAAAAAAAAAATTCATATATCTTATATTTTGATTAGTGAATTTGGATATGATGTTTGGATTAATTTGTTATATCACCATATTTTTCATCTCTTCATTATAATATTTATTCATCCATATATTTAATCAACAATGTAATATTTCATAGTGACATTGGACAACACAATAGAATAAATTAAAGCATATTTTATTATATGAATAAGAGGTTCTTTGTCATACAAAATGGGACACTTATCGGTAATCCCTTGTTTTTTAATTGAGACACTATGTCCATTACATTAATTATTTTTATTTTTATTTTCACATACAATTATTTCAAAAAAATACAATTGCAGCTTGCATTGATATCCAAATATATTGGTCATCATTCTTCATTGGAACTGTTGATAGTGCTCAAGATACTTCCATGCCTTGGGTTATTTTTTTGAATGTTTGGTTGATTTTATTGATTGTGTTGTTATTCTTGAAGTTCCATCTACAAACATAAAAATAAAGTTTAATGAGCCTCTCTACATTGGTGAGAATAATGAAAATTGAAATAAATAATATACATTAATGTAAATTGAAAACTGAGGCACTTCCAAAGCGAGAATTGATTCATTAATCATACACATATGTTCAAAATCAAATCTCATGCCTTGTTTCAACAATTATTATGTCGGCTCAGTTCTATACTTTGATTCCTACAAGTTTTATACCCCATAATAAATCATATATTTAATATAAAGTATTATTTTTTTTTCATTAATTATAAAATGATAAAAGTGAAACAACATAGATTATACTTACAAATTCCACAATTAATTTTTGATATGCCAACATATACTCACAACCCTTAAATAACCCAATGTCAATCATTTTTTATGATGGATTTTGTTTGTATGTTAGCACCTATTTCAAGACATTGAAGGATGGATGTTGTAAAACAACTTAAAATATACAAAAAAAAAACTTAAGTTGTCATAAAGAAATAACAATTACTCACAAACTTTTTTATCAACCATTTTCTTCCTTGTCGTCCATTTTTACATGCAAAATGAGTTCCATTTTATTTTCTTTTCTGTAAGAGAATATTTAAATATTTAATTAATTATTTGTACCTAATAGAAAAATTCATTAATTATTTGTACCTAATAGAAAAATTCAATGACTATATACATTTAAAGCACGTTGTTGCTAAAATAACTCATCCTGTGATGCAATTATGTTCAATTCTTTGACTATCTCCTTGTAAATTCCTACTGGCATATTTTCAATATCAACTTGATGGTCCTCTCATATTTTCATAATTTTCATGAAGAAATAACATGACAATAAAGTATTTTTATATTGATATATGAAAATTAAATATCACAAAATTGATATATTAATAAATGAATACTTTGTAATATATATATATATATATATATATATTCTCACAAGGTGTGTTTATGAATATTACTTTTTGAATAATTCTTTTTGTTGTTGTATGTTTTTTCTATTGCAAGTCTAACATGTTTCATTGACCATTGTTTTGGAAATGCTTCCTGTAGTTTAAATATAACCTGATTCTTCGAATCATTGGATTGATTTCTATATTGTAAGTGGAAAGTAAGTCTATACATTCATTTCTCTATATCGCTCATAGTTGTCTAAAAGTTTTTCCCCATTTGATTAATCTCCAATACCAATCTAGATGAGCTAAGGACTAATTCATCATCATTTACATCTTCTATATTAATTGATTTTGTTTTGTTAGGATGACATTACGTTCCCTCGTTGTTGGTCCATGTAGAGAATTAAACATATGCGAATTAATATATTGTTTGAAACATGCCATCTAATATTTCTAAGTATATTATTAATGAAAATTCAAAAACAAAAATAATATTGAATAATATTTTTTCATTCACTTGATTCATCCCTCTACAATTTTCCATCAAGATTTTATGATCTTTTACACTTAGATAAGAAATAATCTTAACGATCTTCCTCATTTTGTGTCCCTTCATGACACACACTAACCAATACATATCAATTAAAATTACATATAGTTCAACCATATTAATTTTGTATAAAATTTATAGAGAAAGTGCATTTTTTGTTTTCTGGATGTGTCATCATTGTTTCGACCATAAATTTTCTTATTTGAACTCTTCTCACTCATATTTTTATCAATATACAACTTGTACCATAAATATATTTTATAAATAAATCACATAAAATCGTTGTAACGGGTGTGTTTTTTATATACAAAACAAATTGGGGAAAACAAAAAACTTAGCAAAAAAAATCAAACATTCATAAAAAAAACAATAGAAAAATTGCACACCGATTAGAAGAAAAAATTAAAAAATTACGTGAAAACATTTTTGTTGTTGTTTAGATGAGAAAACATTAGTGAATTTTTTTTTTTCATCATATTTTTTAAATTAAAATATATATATATTTGTATTTGTCGGTGCGTTCCTTGTACATAAACACACAGATGCATTTTTATCAAAATGATGCACCAAAAAACCAGAAAACATTTAAAAAAAACTTCAAATCAGAAACCATTTAAAAAAATTAAAAAAAAAGGAAAATGGCTGACTGTGTTTTGGATCTGATGCAATAAGTGGTCCATTTGCATCACATTCCAAACACTTCTATATAGAAAAACACATCCATACACTTATATATAGAAAAACAAATCCATTAGATCTAAAATACCTAAAACGAAAAGCCATAATTCTGAAGTGATACAGAGAATTAAACCCTAGGGTGAAATTTGGCATTCATGTAAGGAAAAAAAATACAATGATTTAAGGTAAGTATAATTTATTTATATTTTTTCTTAATGTAGGGCTTTGATTGAATCACCGTACCCTTCAAATCCTGATTTTCTAAATATTTCTTTTGTTCAAGAGTATTCTTCTACTCCACAGTTCTGCTCGATATCCTCCATATGTCTCTATTCCAAATCCGTCTTCTGTAAATTTTGGAAAAATAATGATTTTTTTTTTTTTTTGTAAGTAAGAGTTTTTATATATAAAGAGCCTTAAAAAAAAAAACCAGAGTTACATATTGTTCAATATTGTCATACTATAATAACTGAACTGCCCCACGGGGAAACCAATTCAGCCAACTGGTATTGTGGACTAAATTCCTACCAGTCTAGTAAAAACTGTACATAGAGCTGAGAGAAGTAAACTAAAAACATGAGTAGAATCCCAATAGTGGTCATACATTTGGCTTATAACCTGGCCAGGTGGCATGGGTTGCCTCGTCCCAGGGCTCCTCTTCGACAGGTGTTCCTCTCCATTCCATTTGCGTGTTGGCATCCCAATTACCCCCATCCAATTTGGCGTCTGGAAATGTGTCTCCCCATGGACTAGGCGCATGTAAGCCCACTGGTGCTGGAACCTCTCTATCCATGTGCATGGCTTGCCCAAAGCTGCCACCTTCTGCTAGAAGCACCTGTTCTCTCCTACCGAAAGTCTTTGCATGAGCATGCTCTACTGCTCTCGCTGTATTTGGTGTGGAGTGGAAGGTCCCTTGGAAGGTGGAGAGGATTTGGAGGAGTGCAGAGGTCTTCCCGTCCAGTAGCTGCAGTTGGAATTGTAGGTCCTCCAAGCCTTGTTAGATCTTGAAGACCAACGCGTAGAGAATGGCCAGGCTGTCCTGTAGGTGCGAGTCTGGGATGGAATCAGAGAAAGAGTGTGGCCTATGCTGGGTTTCTCGTAGAAAAGGTAGCACCTCTAAGGGTGGGCTAGTGGGGGAGGCTTCTAGTGAAATTGCAAGTACGCTGGCTGGGGAATTTGGAGGTACTTCAGGAGGTGTCCAAGAAGTGGAGGCCCTGTCTAGGATGGGTCCTGAGAGTAAGCCCAACGAGCTGTCCATGAGAACCAAGACTTCAAGTTGGGAGGCAGGCATGGAAGAGGTGGCGAGTGATTCAAGTTCAGGCTGTGAGGAGTGCGAGGAGTGTGAGGAAAGTGATGAGTGTGAGGGGGACGAGTCAGGGGGAGGTGCAGGCGCACGAGGTCGAAGTGGATGCCAGGGTGAGCCTCTCCTTGGCTTGTCTCTTTGCCTCGACATTCTGACGGCTCATGGGAGAAGGTTGGGATGAGGGGAAAGCCCCAGGTGGACGGAGAGGGGTTGGAGAGGAACCAATTGCAGAAGAGCGCCAAGGAGAAGGGAAACTAGAATGATCCAATTCTGCGCGACTGGAGGAGATGAAGGTTGAGCCGCATGCAAAGAATAATGGCACTTTCAATGAGAGAAGCCATAGAGGGGACAACAAGAGGAGGCATACGCACCAGGTTTAATGGTGCCTTGGACATCGTAGGGGAATTTAAATGCATGGGAGTGGTGGTTGTGCTTGGAACAGATCTGTCACATGGCCTTCGCACACCTCCTTAGCATGCCATGTATCCCGCACCATCACCCCATCCGGGGGTTTGTCCACTACTGTGGCTCTATGCTTACATTGTTGGAGTATGGGGTGTGATGGATTGAGGGATGCTTGGAAAAGGAGTTCCGGTCCATCCCAATTAGTCCCCAAATTTTCCAGTTCATCCGCTACCTAATTAGCCTTTCTTCTAATGTGTGAGGGTATGAAGGCCTAATTGGGTTGCAGGAGATTCATGATTGTTTTTAGTCCATGGGAGAGTCTCCGGTAGGGTGAGATTCATTCCAGATCAACTCCGTTTAAGATTCTCCTAAAGAGATTGATAATGACTAGGGAATCCCCTTCTACAATCAACTTGGTGAAGTTATGTTCAATTGCTAATTGCAATCCTCTGGTGAGCCCCCATAACTCAACTGCATTGTTCGTAGTGTGGCCTAGGATGCTTGCGTTAATGAGAAGGATGTGTCCTTGATGATTACGGAAGATCACTCCGTAGCTTGTTGCTCCTGGGTTACCTTTGGAGGTGCCATTGAAATTGAGTTTGATGAAGCCGTCCAAGGGAGGGGTCCAAATTGAAGGGATTCTTTGATGAGGAAGTGAGATGGGGGAAGGGGGAGGGTTTTGAGTTAGAGGGAATTTCCAATACTGTAGAATATAAGGTTCAGAAGGTGTTCCCATCAGATACTTTGCAGTCCAGTGTTGTAGGCTGATAGTTTCCAAAATGTTGAGGTGGCATTGGTTCCAACAATGTTTCCAAGGGAGTTGGGCATTCCTGAAGATCCTTCTATTTATTTCCTTCCAAATTTACCAAGGTATGAAGCTTGGAAGAAGTTGCCAGATATGGTTAAGAAGGGGTGATTGAAAAGCCTAGTCTCTCTAGTCTGCGATGGTATCGATGATGCTGTCTCGTTTGCGATCCAAGGTGTGCATGATCAGTGCGATTTGGTCCTAGACTTGAGTTGTGTAGGGCCAGGTGTTGAGGAGATGGTTCATGGTTTCAACTTCTTTTCCACAGAGCATGCAAATAGATGGACCGACAAAACCCCTTTTTGAGAGGTTATCCCAAGTGAGAATGCTCAAATGAGTAACAAGCGAGAGGAAAAGAGTAATTTTTGGCCAGTGTTTTAAGGCCCAAATTTTGCTCCATGCGCTTCCTATGGGTAAAGGGTCTGAGTGAGTTTTAATGGCATAGGCCTCTTTTATGCTGAAGGTGCCCCTTGGCGAGTATCCCCATATCAAAATATCCTCTCCTATGAGGGTGGGGATTTTCCTTTTGCCCAATTCTTCATACCAGGGTCTTAGGTCTACATGTGCCTCTATGTTCAGGTACTCCTTATTTGAATTCCAACATCTCCAGGTGGCCTCTGTTGGGTTGTCTTTCCAGTAGTCTGCTACTTTTGTCAGGCCCGCTTGTGTAGCTGGGATGCTGATATTGTCAGCCCAGTCTTCATGGTCTATAGTTGGCCACTGCTGCCATGAATCTTTCCAGAATAGGGTTGTTTTCCCATTTCAAATTTTCCAGAAAATGGGATTTGTTACCAGATGCTGATTTTGCTTAGCTACCGCCTAGATTAAGGATCCAGGGTTGTCCCTATTCCACCTGATCAAGTTCCTCTCCGCCATATTGGGTGCATATTTTCTTCTCCAGAGCTTGTCCCATAAATCATTGGGTTTTTTTATCCATCTCCACCAGACCTTGGCGGTAAGGAATTTGTTCATGATTGAGGGGTCCCTTAGCCCAAGACCCCGCTGAGCTTTGGGTTTACAACATTTGTCGCAGCTGATTAGTGCTATTTTTTTCCTTGTGTTAAGGCCTTTCCAGAGGAAGTTCCTTTGCAAGTTTCTTATGGTTGTAAGGACAAAATTTGGGGCTGGAAGCACTGAAAAGGTATAGATTGGAAGGGCTTGAAGCACAAATTTAAGAAGAATGAGGCAGTTGGGAAGGTTTAGGGCTCTGTAGGTCCAGGAAGAAATCCTCTTGGCAAAGGAGGAAGGGATATTCTCCCAAGAGGTGTTTCTGAGGGCGTTGTCCAGCAGGGGAATGCCAAGGTATTCAAATGGAAGGGAGCTTCGGGTGAAGCCTAGGATATCAGAGATATGGCGTTGGATCGGAGCAGGCGTATAGAAGAAGAAGATCTGGGATTTGTCTTTATTAAAGTCCAGTCCTGAGGCATCAGATAAATTTTGAAGGATCGAGAGGAACCAGTGTGCTTCTCTTACTGTAGGGGAGCCCATCATTAGGGTGTCATCAACAAATTGGCTATGAGAGATCGGGCGAGAGATACCATGCAAAGGTAGACCCATCAACGAGTTTCTTTCTATGGTTGTGTGAATGGAGCGACTGAGACCCTCAGCCATGATAATGAAAAGGAAAGGGTATA
The DNA here is from genome assembly GCA_010110895.2 of Picea sitchensis. Classification (NCBI taxonomy): domain Eukaryota; kingdom Viridiplantae; phylum Streptophyta; class Pinopsida; order Pinales; family Pinaceae; genus Picea; species Picea sitchensis. The sequence continues at coordinate 240,474 of SNQJ01S0000981.1, forward strand.
GAGGGTCTCCTTGTCTGATTCCTCTAGAGGGAGAGAAAGGACGGGAGGGAACCCCATTAACAAGGATAGAAAAGAAAGCCAAGGAGGTGAGATTTAGAATCCACTCTACCCAGAAGTGGTCGAAGCCAAAGGCAAGGAGCATTGCATGCATATAATCCAAGCTTAACTTGTCAAAGGCTTTAGAAAGATCCAGTTTAAGGAGAATACCTGGAATTTAGGTCTTCTGCAAGGAATGAATAACTTCATGGGCTAGGATGACACTGTCGAAGATCTACCTTCCTTCAACATAACCCGATTTATTTGGAGAAATGATCATTGGTAGGATGGGCTTGAGTCTTCTAGCAATCACTTTGGTTATGAGATTGTAGATGACGTTGCACAGAGCGATGGGCCAGAACTGCATGGGGTGAACGATCTTCCCCTCTTTGGGGATGAGGGTGAGGAAAGTCGCATTAAGAGTTGGGAGGACTTGTCCTGAAGATCGGGAGTCTTCAATGATTTCCCAAACCTCTTCCCTGATCATCTTCTAGCAATGATGGAAGAAGTCGCTAGTGAATCCATCTGGACCTGGAGCCTTGCCTTTGGGGGTTTCTTGAAGTTCTTGATCCACCTCCTCAATAGAAATGGGCCTGAGCAGGGATGAGTTTTGTTTCAGAGTTATTAAGGTGGGTATGTGTTGCGTAACCTTGGCAATGGCTTGAGATCTGTCCGGAAGGGGCTTCGTGAGGAGATCTTTGTAATAAGTGACCAGTTCCTTTTCTAGATCCTCATGGGAATGGAGAAGTTGGCCATTGGTGGAGGTTAACTGTGTGATTCGATTGCTGTGTCATCGTTGAATGGTGGTCCTGTGAATTTTTTTTCTGTTTTGGTCACCCTCCTTGAGCCATTGGATGCGAGATTTTTGTTTCCATAGAGTCTCTTCTTGGGCTTTCCTGACCTCCAACCGTTGGTTTATATCTGCTTCCTGGGTTTTAAGATCTTCCATAAGACCATGCTCCCGGATCTGCCTTTGTATCGTGCTCATTTGATCTGTCAGCTGCTTTTGGGAGTTGAAGATGTTGCCAAAGGTTTGCCTGTTCCAAAGTCTGATTTGTTGCTTAAGGTTCTTAAGCCTCTGCTAGAATCGGTACATCTTGGAGCCGTGGAGTACCTTTGCCTCCCTCCACCATTCATGGATCTTTTTGTGAAAATCTGGTTGGATGAGCTAGAAATGCTCGAACCTGAAGGGTTTTCGACCTGGGGTGGCTAGCACCTCCAGCCAGAGATGAATGGGTGAGTGATCCAATCCATGAAAATCCAAAATACTTGTCTCGAGAGTTGTGCCTTCCAACATTAGGGAATTTAAAATTAGGAATCGATATAGTCTGAAAGTAATTTGATGTGTTCCAGTTCTTCTGTTTGTTCAGGTGTAAATGCCATTGGGGGTTTCCAGTTCTATGAGGTTGATGTTGTCAATGAGACTATTGAATTCGTTGGATTCCTGATCTAGGCGTCGAGTTCCTCCTTTTTTTTCCTCCAGGTTGCGAATGCGATTGAAGTCACTGCCTACAATCCATCTGTTGTTCACGATTAAGGTAGACAGGTACTCTAAGTTACTCAGAAAGGTTTGCTTGTCCCTAGGCCTGGCCGACCCATAGACATTAGTAAGGTGGCCATGTTTATTGGAGCCAATGAGCCTATAGGGTGCAGTAATAGACCATTTGGTAGTGATGAAGTTTTCCGTGATGGTTGTATTGGGGTTCCATAGAATAGCTAGGCCTCCGACTCTACCTATGGCTACTATGGATACTACTTCCCCTTGCTTCCAACAGTAGGGGAGAATCCTGTCAATGTCTTCAGTGGTGCATTTTGTTTTCTCGAGTAGCATAATGTTCGATTTTTCTACAAAAATCAGATCTCGTAGCAGTTTTTGCTTGCTACGTCCATTGAGACCTCTTATATTTTAGGAGATGATACTCATGAGGAGGAGGGGGAGGGGAGAGGGGGAAAGCTGTCCGAGATGAGGTGGATTTGACCGGAGTTCACCATGAAGTGACCTATCTGTTGTATGAGCTTGTTTGTTGACTTCCTTCCCCTTTTCTTTTTGTCTTTTTGTGGTTTGATCTGACCCTTTGGCTGATTACCCTGTATTCCCAAACCCTTACTGGATCTTGTTATAGACCCAGTTGAGGAGTTGAGGAAAACTTTGTGCACTTTCCGTAATTGATCCAGAGGTATGGTGTACAGTTTCTAGTGTCGATAAGCGTGCTCTAGATGCTCTAGGTCCACTCCTGCTAGTTCTTGCTCGTCAAGATCCATCTCAACATCCCCTTCCTCTGCCTCCAAGTGGTCCTCCAATCTAATAGCCGGATCTGTTGTTGAGTTACTTGGATCCTTCTCCTGTAGCGGTCCTTCACTCCCTGTGCCTATTTGTTGGGGCATGTTCTCCTTCTGGAATTCTTTGGCGTTTTGGGGCTCTAAGGGATTCTCCGATTGATCTTGTAGTATATCATATTTATTGCTAGTGGATGGATCCTTGCTTGCCTGTTTTCTTCCTCCTTGTCTTCTCTTTCCTGATGCCTGAACGAAGCCATCCTTGTCTTTGCCAACCCTTGAGTTCCCCTCTTTGTGTGCGACATTGAGGGGGCATTCTTTGAAGAGATGTCCGTGATCATGACATTTCCAACATCTGAACAGAATATGTTCGTAGTTGATGGTTTGCATCCAGTGTTCGTCGTGGTATTCTAGGATTATGGATCCCAGGAGTGGCTTGGCTATATTCAGGTATACACAGATACGTGCATATGAAGTGTATCGTCTCTTCTTAGTGGTCTCCGATGATTTAGCATAGACCCCAATAGTATTACCTATACCCGCTAGAACCTCCTCCAGCCAGAATTCCTGGGGTAGGGAGTATAGTTTGATCCATACTGGTGCATGTGCAAAGTATTCCTTTTCGGGGCTAAATTTCTCTGTCCAAAACCTTAAGAAGAGTCCCGCTAAGTTGAAAAATTAAGGCCCTCCATAAAAAACACGGTTTCGGTCCTCTAGGTTGTGTGGGATGATAGTGAAGAAGCCCCTAGAGCCCAGTTGCAGTTCATAATGTCCCTTTGGCTTCCACCAGTATTGTATCCATTTAATCAAGTCCCGTTTTGAGGGCCAGATCCCTAAGAATTTTCCTACTAAGGCGTAGTCTCTCATATATTGTTTTTTTTCCTCAATGCGTGGTGAATTGATGATGCATTTCGGGGCCTGCGATGCTTTTGGGATGCACTTGCCTAGTATCCATGACATTGACGTTGTTTTAGGTGTTGGTGCATTAACTGAGTCGATGTCCATCTCTTTATCTTTGAAGGTTCCTTCCGTCAAAATCTTTGAGCGTAGATCCGGGGGAGACTTGAAAGTGGGTCGCTTTGACCCCTCTCCCAAGCTTCCATTCACCGTTACTTGGTTGTAGGAGGTGCCTTTCAGCCCTCCCTCCTTCAGAGTCATGAGCCCCAGCGAGGCGAAAGTTGTGACAGTGCGGAAGAAACCCTAAACCTAAGTTGTAGAGCGAAAATCCCTGCGATGATAAAAAATAATGAAAATATTGAATACCTATTTAATATTAAAAAAACTTAATGAAAAGGGTTTAGAGTGAATAACCATACCCTTCAAATTCTCATATTTTGAATAATAACGGGGTTTCAAAGTATTATTCTCATGAATAATGTTCCTCCTTATGTCTTTCTTGCAAGTCTCTCCGCTCCAAATTTTGCAAAATAATAAAATAGTGAATAGTTTTTTAGTATTTAAATGACTTTATGAAATTCGATTCCTCCACTTTTTTTAATTGTTTAAAAAAATCAATTATGTAACGGTGCATCCACATCAATTGATGCACGAGGGACATATAATTGTTTTTTATTAACAAAATCTAGAAACGGTGTGGTTGATTTTTCAATGCACTGGTGCTTATTGTTAATATGTGCACCCGTTCGTTTATGGTTAATAAGCTCATCTAGATGATTTTAAAGTTATTTAAACTTTTTTTTTGCACATTAAATAGTATATTCATCTGAAATTATATTTTAGGATGAATTCACATGACTTACAATAACTTAGTATACATTTTACATTTTATTTGGCGTTATTTTAAAACATGGTTTCTAAACTATATTCAAACTCGGAGATTGTGGTATGGTCCTCGAAATTTATTTTAGATATTTATATGAAATTTTTTGCTAATTTTATTGAAATGCAAGGAGAAAACCTTATTAATTTTTAATATAGAATAACTATCATATAATAAATAAAATATTGATTAATTTATTTTCTACCATCTATCACATATCATCATAACCTTACAGTCATTAATATTATGAATTATTAAAATTGTTACCATCATTATAAACTATATCTCATTATAATTTTTCATCATAAACAAAATCATCGTACAGTGAGGTTATCATTGATGTGGTGGCAACAAGATAATTGTTGGTATTAATTTGAGAGATCGCTTACAGCCGAAATAAAATCGTGGCAGTTCCCCGGATTAGTGACAGCAACCTGGGTAATGAAATTGTGCTAACTACTACAGGATTAAAGAAAATTATAGCTGGTTGAAGCAATCAATCCATGTCACCAATAAATTTACAGTTATACTTACATTTTTCTACACAGGAGGTCGCATAAATTCTACAACACTGTTTTAATTAAAAAGGGTCAGAACACTGTTTATACTGCCTTACATTTATAGAAAAGCTTCAATTAAATTCATTGTGTATAAACTCATCGTGGGAGTAGTGGCATTAGGAAGGGAACTGACATCAATAAGAAAATGCGCTGACATAAAAAAGAAATGCAGCGAAGAACTGCTCTTGGGTCGCTGGCAAGTAAATTAAGAAGCAAAATCTGTGAGAATCGATGTACGGGATCGCTTGCTGCAGAAGGACTCGTGGAAACCCCACCAGGATTGTGGCAGTAGGGAGGCGCAGACAAGACTGCAAGAGATTGTTGCTAGCTGGAGCGAGGCTTGCGGGCATTCCTGGGATTGCGACTACGAAAACTATGCATTACAGTTGAAATATCTTCTGCAGAATTAACTTAAGGTGATTGATTCAGGTATTTTTCAAGCGTGAGGAAGGGAAAGTTTGGCAACTTCTCGCAGTCCTGGAACTCAGATTGCATCAGGGATCTGATGAGGATGGGCGAGGTGGCAGATTCTGTGTGCAACAAGGAAGGAATGTCTACAAGGAGCGATCAACCGAGAAAGGACCCCGGATTACCTCTATTGGTTCAGATCGAGAGGAAATTTACCAAAGGCAATGGTCTTCGTTCGTGGTCTTTACAAAAAAAAAAAAAATCCTCTTGCTCAAAGCGTCTGGAAACTTAGAAAAGATGGTACACCAAAAACTAGGTTCTGACTAAAGTCCAAAAGGATGTTCAGGCTGATATCAACAGTACTACAATAATCCTTTTCCCGTTTATATCTCGTCTTGACAAATTGAGGATTGCTTCATTGGTAAGGCGATGTACAGGTAGTGGTGCAAGGACCCATTAACCATCTGGAAGCCTCGTACCCCACCAGGCTATGTAGCTAATGGTGCGTCAATGTCCCAGAATACTATGAGCCCGACACAAGGGTGGTGTACTGCGTACAGAACAATTGTGTGAAGAGTGTAGATTTTGAAAAGAAACCTCTAAACAGAGATCGCAGATATGAAAACCTTTGGGAATGTGCGCTTTGGAAATTCCAAAATGATGCACACACTTTCAATGCGCCTCGGGATCACCAGCCACCTTCACAGAGAAGTACCTTTTATGTGCTGACATAAGGTCTAAAACACATAGTGGAATGCCCTGAAATTTTCGTGGAGAGTTTTCCATGTAATAATTTAGAGGCAGCTATAGAGGAACTGACAACTCAAAAGATGTCATTGCTCAAAATGATACTCAAATGGTTAACCAGGTCAGAGAATCTGTATCAAGTACCATTCATTTAAGTTGGCATCCGAATTTGCCCGAGTTCATCCTGTATCGTTCAAGAGACACGAGTTATCACCATTAGCGACCAGTTAGTTTAAAGGCAGAAGGAAGATGGAACCAGGTTCAGAGTAATGTAATTACTTCAGGTAATGTGCCCTTAAATCGCGTTACACATATCTGATTTATAGAGAAGATACCATACTAAATCTATCCTATGCTGGATTACATTTAACAATTTTTTAGGCCGCCCCCATCGGGGATGAGAAGTAAAAACCAATACATCAAACATCAAGTAATATTGAAACTAACTCAGGAAGCTACTCATCGATTTTACACATAATTTAAGAAGAATCCAACATCAGAAATTTAATCCATGATTGCGAACATGAAAGCATATACTCATCAATTTTACACACAATTTAAGAGGATTCCAACCTCAGATATAACACAAAGTTAATCCATGGTTGCGAACATGAAAACATATAAACGAACCATTTACATTAAACTATAATGAAATATTGAAACTAATTCATTGCAAGTTAAACTCGATAGAATACAGTAATGGACGACGTTGAATCCAGAACAACTGTCTAGAGCTTGTGCTCTGTCTTGCTCTCTAACCAATGAGACCTCATCGGTACCTCTCAATCAATGTTAGGGGTACTCTTCTTGCCCCTAAGCCTCCCGAGCCACAAAGGGGCCACACTCGCAACCAAAGAATACTAGCTTCCAGCTCGCCTCACAAGGTCGATCTACCACTCATTATCTGAGCTGGGTATCCCAATTCCCACAAGAAAAATTTAGTCAAGATTAAAATCCGACAGTATAACTTTACGAATACCAGACATGATCCATTCTCCTCCTCCACCATTCCTTTTATAGATTTTTCTTAGTGATTATTTTCCAAAACCCAAATTAAATTCTTTTTATTAAAATTTGATTATAATAAACCTCCCCAGTACACGTCACCCGATCCCTTAGTTTCACTCGAAGTTCATTTAATTATTTAATTTGAAAGACCAATTTCCCTCACCCACCTAAAAGTGTTCCTGAAAACCACCTAAAAGTGTTCCTGAAAATGCTCCTCGATGTCCCTTTATTCCCTTACATTCCTTTTCATGATTAACGCCTTTCTTAAACCCTAGTTGAGTTAGAAATTAGAAAGTTCTCTAGGCGAGATTCCCTTCTATGTCCCACATTCCCTTTTTCTTTAAGTTTCCCTTTTTGGTCTAAGTTCTGAATTAGCAAGTTTGCACTTAGTCAACAATTAATCTTTTAATTATTTTAATTCTCCATTGCAATTTTTATTTAATCATTGTGTTTGAATTTTCTTCATCCCCCCCTTGTCTATTTAGTTTTTTTTGTTCACAAGTCCTACTTAGACCTAGGCTTCAATTTACTAGGATCGACAAAGCTTTTAAGGGAAATTAAATTATTAATCTTTACTCATACAATCATTCATTTTAAGGCTGACCAGGTCCTAAGGAGACATAGTTTTCTAGGTACTAGGTTCATTAACTTACAGAGTTAAAGTTGCGATGTTCCCTTCAAGACGCACTACGTGCTCCAAGGGTGCCACTCGCGTGCATTCGTGTTTTATTTATATGACGTGTAGAGACCTATATTTAATTAGCCTATTAAATCTCATAAATTTTAACATATAAGATTACTTCTACGCAGAAACAATAAGTAATTTATTTCATTCAACATATAAGCAACATAAATTAATTTATGAACAACAATCTAATGAATTACATAACAGAATATAGATACCTCTGGCTGATGCTATTATCCCAATATCCGGTTGTCCTCTCTGCTGCTTTGAACAAACCCTGCCCAAACTGACTAACCACCCAACCAACTAGGAGCAACCTTTCCGACTCCCTAGCTCAAGGATACCGTAAGGAATCCTAGCTCCCAAGCTCAAAACTCTCAGCAACCTGGTGCCCCCTGCCACAGTTCACCCAATATCCAAAACCAAACTCCTCAAAACCAGAAAAATATCCAATCCCCCCATAGAGTCCTCTCCTTCCAATTTTTCATAATGCTTCTCGAAGGCCTCTGCCCAGTCATATCTCCCCCCATTCATCGACTCCCTACCCTCCATTAATGCCACCCACCTTATCCCTCCATTTATTACCCTATCTTTCCATTTATTACCTTATCCCTCCACTTAATGCTTCATTCCCCCCCCACATACGTAAAGTATTATAATAAAATAAATTAAAGTTTTTAAGCCATCTAATTCATTACCCAAATCATTAAATGTGTTAAGTAATCAATTAATTAATTAATCATCATTTATTAAACAATAAATAAATAAATAAATAAATAATATTATTAATAATTAATCATTACTTAACTAATACACATTAAGACAGTTAATTAATTAATTAACTATACTTAATAAAATCTATGCAACTATTTAACCAGGGTTGTTACATACACCCACCCTTCAGGAAACTTCGTCCCGAAGTTAAGGTATTTCATGATACAAAGGAAAAGAAACATGGTTCACACATTCATAACAATTAACCGACATTATTAGTAAGTAAGCCAAGAAAACTCGTACATACTAGCATATATGTACAAGAAATGCATGTGTAGCTAGTACATACAAATCTCGTGCATGTACTAATAATCAATAACTATCACCCTTATAGTAATTTATGTATGTATCCAATCCAATCAACAAGACTATTCTTTTATAAAAGACAATAAACCAATCCAATGTTTGTGAAATCCTTTAATTACAATTAGCTAGTTCAACAATTTTATTTAGACAACTGTGGTTTAGTTATGTAATTATGAATATTCACATATACACATTTTCTTTTTAGAAGGGAAAAACAATAAATTCCACCATAAGACAAATCTCCATACTTTCTCAAGTATTTCTACTCATCCTTCCTCCCTAACTTACTTCCATCTTCATTCCTATCCTTCCTCTAATGGACTATCTTGGAGAATCAACTATATTGACCTAACTCCAAATAGAACCCGTAAGCGGAAGTGTCACTATCTCGACCAAGCTTCCCCGCCAGGCAACTGACATTCATCATCACACGTCTAGGGGAGCGTGAGGTAACACCGTCCTCCCATGACTTCAGGTTTTAGAGGATACACGGTGGGAAATGCCTCCACCCCTCCTAATCATAACTAGGGTCCACACCCTACAATGGAATATACAGTGGCACCGTGTTGCTGGGAGTTTTGTCATCATTTATTCGGTTTTGGGCAGTTTCATCACCTAAAATCTTGCACTGGTCCATATATCATAGCAATGTATCCAAACCAATATAATTTCACATACAAAGATTCATACCATATTGCTTCTCGACCAATGGTCATGACATCCACTTTCATCATTATTATCCCTTGGCTATTTCATAGCCCATAACCTGCAGATTATTCTGTAACACAAACTCATACCTTTCTATGCATTATCATCATATAATTGCATACAATCATCATTTCAATTCGGTATCTGTGTACCAACAACTTAACATCAAAGTTTTCAAGTTAGAAATAGATCTCATAATATCCCATAATTCAATTTCGACACCGATTCATAAAATTATCATTTACCAAATAGATTGCATCATATCCTATCATCATTCAAATAGCATTTAAATCTTCATAGGATTCTCATTCACACAATATGTCGCATCATATCCATCATCATCAATACCACTTAAACATTCATAAAAGTTGCATTCACATAGTAGATCGCATTATATCCATCATCATCAATAACATTTAAACATTCATAAAATTTACATTCTCACAATATATCGCATCATATCCATCATTATTCAAATACATATAACATTCATAAAGGTTCATACGTCTTAAAAGTTTAAGTGTATCATTTAATAGTTTCACTGTGAATAGAAAATAAAATATGTAGGCCTCAGGTAATCCTGGCTGTCTAAGTCAAAAGGTGGTGTTACATACACCTAACCTTCGAGAAACATATTCTCGAGGTGGTCAAAAAAGTGAGGGATAGTCTCGTCATAATGTCTCGGTGTCTTCCCAAGTAGCAGATCCTGGACTATAATTGTCCCATTGGACCTTAACTTGGTCTACCAGACGATTCCTGAGCTGTCAGACTCTACGATCCAATATGCGTAATGGTTCTACCGTGAGAGTTCCCATGTCTGATACCTACAATTCCTTCCAATTTAGTTTATGTGATTCATCAACAACATAATGACGTAAAATAGATACATGAAAAACATTATGAGTTTTATGCAAGTGGGGTGGCAGTATGAGACGATAGGCAACGGGTCCAATTTTCTCTTGGATTCTGAATGGTCCTATAAATCGAGGTGACAACTTTGTCTCCTTCCTGAACCGTATTATTGGCAAATATTTAACTAACAGCGAATGGAAAATATTTAATAGACAGCGAATGCTTGTCATTGATGGCAAGTACAACAATGAAGATGGCATGAGTATAGGAAGTTTGTAATCAACAGGCAAATAGAAGATAAGTCCAGGAAGATCGAATGATCGAAGGCAA
>SNQJ01S0000981.1:279222-290077 GCA_010110895.2 Picea sitchensis
ATGGGTTCCCCCTCCTGAAAAGAGAAACATATGTCACAAAAACGGGGGCTTTTGGGCACCTCCCTCAATTTGTTTTTGCCAAAATCCATCAAATCATAAAAAAACATAAAAAAAGGTTTTTTAAAAAAAAAAAAACTTAGTAAAATACTAGAATTTATTCACTTTTACCTATACATCTTTCTTATTTGATATTCAGAAGTCATTTAGCATTGGAATTTAAGATGAGAATGAGCCATGATTTTCCTTGGTTATTGATGAGAGTGACTTTAACACATATAATGACACTCCCATTAATGGTTTTGATGCCTTCATACAACAAATGGATGTAGAGGACCTTATATCTCCTAGCCTAGGGATAACTAAGGAGATCATGTCTCTAGCCCCAAAGGACGTAGAAATGGAGTGAAGAGGTCCAGACGACCTAAGCATGGTCTCAGAGGGCCCCTCTTTTCTTCAATGTAGTCCACATATCACCAACAGTAGTATTCAACACACCAGATTGGTCCTAAAATGGCAATGAGTCGTGCTCCATGAGGTAATAAGTTTGGGTATCATGGTATGTATCGCTCTGATTTTTAAAACATTTAAACATGTTGCATTGAATCTTTCTGGATTTCATAATATATTCTTGACTTTATACTCTTTGCCTTGTCCAAACCCGGGAAGGTCACATGGTGCCCTAGTAAGTTTGTTTCTTTTTAGGATAGGTTCTTACCTAGTGGATCTCTGAAGAGTCATCGTTGGTTCCCTCCATACTTATCATTTTCCATATATATCCCCTCCATCTATCCACATTTTTGGGCATTGGGGAAGGCTCCACTTGGAAAGGGTTGTACCTTACCTCATGGGAAGAATGAAATAAAGGCCCAGGGGGAAACATAGCTAGAAAAATTTAAGAGGCAAATTTAAAACTTTGAGATTCTTCTCCCAAGGATCCCAGAGAAATCACTGAAACTCTTGTCATCAAGAAAAGGGGACCCACGTATGAATAAAACACTCAAGGAATTTTTTGGTGGATAGGAGGTATCATCATGAGCTAACCTATCATGACCATGAACATGTAGCGGTATGAAATTACCACCCAAATGGTCACCAAGCCAAGGTAGCATCTCTTGGTTGCATGGACAACAAAAAGTGGGTCTCATCACGAGAAAACCTTCTCATTTTCGTGAAATGTTTGTGGGTGACACTTCCACTAGCTAGTCACCAAGCTAGGGTGGTGACTATCAACTCTTTCCTTGTAGCATGAATAAATAAATCTAAAAGAAGAAAGAAAAAATAAAAATGGTAATCAGTGGGATTGGAAACATTTGCATGTCCATGACAAGGTATGGCTCACCCTCAACAAAGGCACCCATAGGTGAGTGTTACATTTCTCTTCTATCAAATGCACCCCATTCCCAAAATTTGTTTCCCTCACCACCTCATACGTTTACATGATTTGGATCAAGATCCGTGATGAACAAATGAGTGGTTGGCTTCCTTTATTTATACAAGCTGGAAAACGTTGAAAGGAGATGTCTCTTGACTGGCAGGGTCGACTTGTCTTTTTGGGTGGTTAGAACCACTTTAATTTTCGTGCTAGCCGAATTCTTAATTTTCATATTACAATTAGGGTTTGGCCAATCCGCAAAAGGGGATTTGGTCAATTAAAATGCCTGACATGATCAATCCACAAAAGGGGATTGATCTAATGAATAATAGATCAATAATAAATAGAATACTCTTTGCAGTTACAATATTTCAACACTTCCACTTAACAAGAATGGTAATCTTTATCTTTTGATAGGTCACTGGATGTCATCATCAACTGAACAATATCATCTGGGAAATATCATCAGCTCGACAAAAACATCAACTCGATAACATCATCAACTCTGTAATGACATCCACTGGATAACATCATCAACTCGACAATATCATCAACTAGGTAACAACATAACCTGGATAACATGAGGCATCAATATAATCCACTTGGTCATCTCGCATCATGATCACTGATTGGTTCTCCATGAATCTATATTAAAGAAGTTTTGTTCTCTTTATCTTCGCACAAAATATACTCTTTCTTTCTTTCATCTTCATGCAGAAGATACTCTTTCTTATCTTCACACAGAAGATATTCTATGAGTTTTGTCATTCCTTTTATGTTCTCCCTTCTCTTATTTACTTTTATGTTCACCCATGTATTTATTATCGGCTTAGTTTAAATTTTCTATTGTCGGTTTCGGGCACATGGCACATGCCAAACATGATCGTCCATCAACCAAGCCCTCATTTCCAATTTTAAATTTCAAAAATATCCTAGAGTTTGAAATTTACACATTACTAGTGAAAACACTATCCCCATATAAAAATACATTTGGAGTGGGCTTGTTTAACTTGATGCTAAGCCCATCAACACTTTATTAGTGGAAAACATTTTATTTTTGGTTAAACACATTAAGGTTTTTAAAAAGTACTTCCTTTCATGAGAGAGGAAACAATTGGTCATTTGTCTTTAAGTAGTGAACAAAATGTTATATATAAAATACAACTTCTCTTTCCTTTTTCAAATTTCTCTTTTTATAGATTTTCGTAATTTGTTGTGTTGAGTTTTAAACTTGTAGACTTTCCTTGCTCACTGGGTTTAATATCTTTGGATGTGGTATTGTTTATAACTTGGAAGGTGAGTTAGTCTATTGTGGGTGGTCCAATAGCTCTAGGTACCTTATGCTCTATGTTTTTTTTTATGGTAATGGGTGTTTTTATGGGCATGGCATTTATGGAAGCCATACTTGCACAATTGTTTTAACTCTTGGACAAGAAGTGGTTGGCTTGGGGCTTGGTTACATTGGTTATAGTGGTGTCTTGTTTGGTTTCAAAATGGAACCTTCTTGTAGGGAATTAAATATATCATGCATCTTGATAAGGAAATATATGAATCAATGAATTTTTCCCTTCACGAGTTATCAGTAAAAGTGGGAAATCTATAACGATCCTTCATCCAAGGCATTGAAAGTTTGGAAGAAGAATGTCAGTTTTTGAGATCATTTTTCAGACCACAACATACTCTGGTCAGACCACAACATACTCTTGTCGAACCACAACATAATGAGTCAATTTCCATCAACCAAACAACCAAGTGTCCACTACTTCTCATCATGGAAATACATAGGAAGGAAAAGGGGTGCACCAATGGAAGTAGAAGAAGAATCTCCACTCCAAAGTTGAGCACAGGAGGCCTAGAATATGAATCAATTGACATTTGATGTACTTCAAAATTGTTTTTTAGTTGGGACAATTTGTTAAGAAATTTTATTGTAAGAAAATGTGGGATTTCCTTAAGGGGATATGTATGTTTCATAGTATATGAGTAGTAGAATAAATATTGGATATAATAAAAAATATTCTAACAAATAATTGGTAAATGGTTGTTTTTTTTGGCATAGTGTTTTATATAATATAATTGTTTCTTATAGAAAATGTTATGTGGTACACCAGAAAGTGTGCACCACTTCCTTGGCCACTCCACAAAAGGGGATTTGGTCAATTACAATGCATGACATGATCAATACACAAAAGGGGATTGATCTAATGAATAATAGATCAATAATAAATAGAATACTCTTTGCAATTACAATATTTCAACACTCCCCCTTAACGAGAAGATTATTCTTTATCTTTTGATAGGTCACCGGATGCCATCATCAACTGAACAATATCATCTAGGAAATATCATCAACTAGACAATAGCATCAACTAGATAACATCATCAACTCATTAACGACATCCACTAGATAACACCATCAACTGGGCAATATCATCAACCGAGTAACAACATCAATGTGATAACATGAGGCATCAATATAATCAACTTGGTCATCTCACATCATGATCACTGACTGGTTCTCGATGAATCAATATTAAAGAAGTTTTGTTCTCCTTATCTTTGCGCAGAAGATAATCTTTCTTTCTTTCATCTTCATGCAAAAGATACCCTTTCTTATGTTCACACAGAAGATATCTTGTTTTCACACAAAATATATTCTATGAGTTTTGTCATTCCTTTTATGTTCTCCCTTCTCTTATTTACTTTTATGTTCTCGATGTATTTATTTTCGTCTTAGTTTAAATGTTCTATTGTCGGTTTTGGGCACGTGGCACATGCCAAACATGATCATCCATCAACTGAGCCCTCATTTCCAATTTCAAATATCAAAAATATCCCAGAGTTTGAAATTTACACATTATTAGTGAAAACAATATCCCCATACAAAAATACATTTGGAGTGGGTTTGTTTACCATGATGCTAAGACCGTCAACACTTTATTAGTGGAAAACATTTTATTTTTCGTTAAACACATTAAGGTTTTTCAAAAGTAATTGGTTTCCTCTTCTTAGAATCCTTTTTTCTAATAGAAGGTTTTTCCCAATCATTTATGTTTTAGTGAAAAAAATGTTATATAAAGAATACAACTTCTCTTTCCTTTTTCAAATTTCTCTTTTTATAAATTTTGGGAATTTGTTGTGTTGAGTTTTAAACTTGTAGACTTTCCTTTCTCAATGGGTTTAATGTCTTTTGATGTGGTATTGTTTATAACTTGGAAGGCGAGTTAGTCTATTGTGGGTGGTCCAATAGCTCTAGGTATCTTATGCTCTGTGGTTTTGTTTTATGGTAATGAGTGTTTTTATGGGCATGACATTTATGGAAGCCATACTTCCCCAATTGTTTTAAATCCTGGAAAAGAAGTTTGTGTCTTGGGGCTTGGTTACATTGGTTATAGTGGTGTCTTGTTGGGTTTGAAAATGGAACTTTCTTATAGGGAATTAAATATATCATGAATATTCATAACGAAATATTTGAATCAAATCATTCTTCCCTTCACGGGTTATCGGTAAAAGTGGCAAATCGATAACGATCCTTCATCCAAGGCATTGAAAGTTTGGAAGAAGAATGTGAGTTTCTGAGATACATGCTTCTAGTTAATGATGTTTTCAAAACAAATGAATAGAGAGAATGTCGACTGTTTGCTTCACATTATTTCCAAATACTTTTGTACATCTCTTTAGATGACATAAAACATGAAGCTTCAGATCATCGGTCTAGAAATTGAGGCAATTTCATAGACATGATGGGACACTAAGTTCTTATACCCACCGGGATAAAACTGTCAATTAGTTTGTCTAGGGATACATCAACATCGTCTACAAACTATGCAACCAACTCCACATCACCGATCTGAAAGATTTATTGATTTGTAAGTTCAATTATGTTTTATTGCTAGGTATACATCATGAATTATATTTTTTCGAAAGTCCTTCCTTGAAAAAGTATTTTATTAGAGCTTTGTACGTGGAACATAAACTGATACCCCTAATTCGTTCTCCTCAGGCTCGATTTAGACCCTCTAATACCAGTAATTTTCCTAATCTCCCCTCCTCTAGTCCTCACACATCACTTGTATCATCCCATAATGCGCCATGGTGTTATTTCCACTAAACCAATTAACATTCTTCTACATATTATCATGCACTTAATAATTTGTGAACCAACAAAAAAATGTTCATAGAGATGGCTCCGCCTGAATCCTTTACACCTAGTGCAGTTGTATCGCTCGATAATTGTACCGAAGTAGACCCATCCCTCATCTTGATGACTTCTAATGAACCAATAACATATACTCTCACCCTTTTCACCCATAATGTCCATATTAAACATGAATTTCCACCCTCATTATGGACAATGGTAACCAGAAGAACCTCATCTGACAAGACCAAGTACAACACGTCCAAATCCCCACTATGACACATCCAACATCATACCAACTTTGTTGGGTACAAAAGGGAGGCCCTTGTCTCATAGTTATTTGGTGTTCTGTAGTCACCTTTGCCATTGGCCCATTTAAGTATAGAGTCACATGCAATGTCTCCCCTCTCGACTGTGCTGAATTTTTATTAAGACTTCCCTACCAACATGCCCGACAAGTTGTGTACCATGAAAAATCTCATCAATATCACTTGCAACTTGTCGGATGCACCTATGTGTTATATTTTTCTCCTCTTAAATGCACCCAACATATTACTAACCAAGCAACCCTTAATTAAGTCAGTGGGAACCAATGTGTCTCTTTTTTCTTTGTTTGCCCCATTGACCCAAACAATCAAAATACTCATGTACCTCCTTCCATGGCTCCCTCACTCGAAGAATTTTCATATGTATTCACCCAACCCACAATACCATGCTCATCTCACTCTATGTATGTATCATCCAACTCTTGGATGCACTGGGCGAACTTATTCTTTGAGGACACTTGCGAGCAAGTGATCTGGGTTATTATACTATTGGTCGTCTTGATATTTATTATGAGATATTATGGATTTGATGATATGTTATTTTTTTGTATTTAAATAGACAGGTGCTATTGATTGGTTTATCTTGAGTGTGTAGGACTTTGGACATTTAGGATGCAGAGGCATTGATGAAACCCCTTGGAATCTGGATCGAGTCAGCGAGTGGACTGTTGGGTTTGAATGTTGTTGATGTGACATATGTACACATGATTTGATGTTATGATGATTGATTATTAGTGATGACATGATTCATTGATGGATGAAGGCTGACAATATCTTACCAACCAAACTCACATTTGGAGTAGAGGGGTCATGCACAACAACAAGAGACATTGAGAGAGAGGTGTGGCAGTAGCTCTACCACAGCCTACTGACACTCTTGTCGTGGCTTGAACTATAGGTTAACAATTACCTAATTCAGGAAGACCCACGATGACGTGAAGGAAGACTCTGACAGTCGCTCATGATGATTCTAAGGGGTTCGAAATAAGGCGGGGGCCTTATTCCCTAAAGTTCCTTAGTATCCCACAAGATCACATGGAGGAGTATTGACTCGAGGAGTTGACATCTACCAAATTAAGTCAAGAGGTGAGTGACACCCTTGGAGCACGTAGTGCGTCTTAAAGGGAAAGTCACGCTAGAAAAACAGAAAGAGGTGAGTGGAACCCTTGAATCATGTAGTGCGTCTTGAAGGTCACGTCGTGTAAGGAAAACAAAAAGAGTCGAGTCACAACCTTTGAGTACATAGTATGTTTTAAAGGGCACGTCGTGATTTTAACTGATAAGTGAATAAACCTAGTTGGCCTTAAAATGAATGATGCAATAAGTAAAGTTTAATGAATAAATTTTTTCCTTACGAACTATCGCCAAGCCTAGTGAATTAAAAACCTAGGTTTGAGTAGAACATTAGAAAAAAAAACAACAACTATTTAGACGTATAACAAGATTAAAGTGGAAATTTAAATTCCCTAAGGTTCTTGGTATAAAATTTTAATTCACTAAGGTTCTTTTATAAAATGTTAATTCACTAAGATTCTTTTTATAAAATTCAATTCACTTAACGTTCTTTTATAACTAATAAGAGAAATTCAAAATTTAATTATTAAAGTAAAAAAAAAAAAAGGGAAATTATAATGCAGGATTAAATTCATAAAAAGACTAAATGGATGTTTATTTAAACTACTAATTCTAAACTTAGTTATAAAAAGGGGAAACTTAAAAGAAAAGGAAACTGAAAGAAAAAGTGAAACTTAAAAAAAGGGGGAATCTTAAAGAAAAAGATGAATATCTAACTTAGTAAGGAATCTAGCCTTTGGAAATTTCTATTTATGAACTCAACTAGTAATTAAGTAAGGCGTAAGTCATTTAAGAATTGTAAGGGAATATTGAGACACCGAGGAACGCTTTTAGGAATTAATTAAATGAAAAAGGAATTTAATGAGGATTTGGGAAAATAATTACATGAAAAATCTATAAAATAGATGGCAGAGGAAGAGTATGAACACATCTATTTTGTGTAACGTTACGCTGCTGAAATTTAATCTTGAATGAACTTTCTCTTGTGGGAGTTGGGATACATAGCTCGGGTAACGATTGGTAGCTCGACCTTGCATGGAAAGATGGGTGCTAGCTTTCTTTTGTATTATGTGTGTGGCCCCTTTGCATCTCGGGTGGCTCATGGGGAAGAAGAGTACCCCTAGAGTCGGTTGGGAGGTATCGGTGAGGTCACATCGAATGACAAGCGGGAGTTGGATAGAGCGCTCACGGGAAAACAACTTCAGAGCTTTCGCCTTTGGCTATTGTACACATGTGTATATTTGTATTGAATTGTAGTTTAAATATTGTTCTTGCGCCTTCAGTAATGTACTTCTATTGTGTTAAGTTTTATGTTTTATTCAACGTAACACTATCCAGATATTTCATTCTTATCTTCAACAAATTTTCTTGATGAGCCTAGAGTTTTATGATCATAGAACTTAGAGTCATCCCATCCTTATGCTTTTTGTTTTTTGAATTGATTTCGCATGGCGAACCCAAACTATGAATCAAATGACTTATTTGTGTTTTTTTTTATTGATTTAATAGGAAGAAAAATTGTGTTTTTATCTTCTGTCCCTTATATTTTAAGTTATTAGTGCATGCCTGAGAAGTCGGCAAGGAGCCTAATTGACTATCTTCACTCTGGTGTTTAAGACTAAGATTTAAATGCCCTGCATTCCTGTGCATGGATAATAAGTGAAGGATAAATTTCTCCCAGCTATCAATCCCTTACTTATCTTTGGGTTTTTCTCTTATGATTAATCCCAACGTTTTACATGACAAATCTTTGCGTCGTTGAATGATAAATCTCTGTGTTTCCGTTTGAATGATTGGCGATTGATCAAAAGCGATAATTCTATTACAGATTTTATTACAGTGATAATTTTATCCCAGTGGCAATTTTATTCTAACAATTTTATTCCAGCGATAATTTTATTCAAGCGATTTCATTCCAATGATTTATTATGGTGATTTTATTACAGTGATAAATTTATTATTTCGATTTTATTACAAGTGATAATGTTATTCCAATGATGTTATTATAAAGCTATCTAAGTGTTCTTGTCACATTGTGGTGACATGATTCCTTCGAAGGACTCATTGTGCGCGTTAAATGAGAAGCACACACGAAACCTGGCTAGGTCATGCGCTTCCCATTTAACGTGAAGTGGTTTTTTAAATTCATGTTTTGTAACTTGTTTTTGTAGGGTTCTAGTCATATGTCTCGTTTATATTAGTTGTGTGGGTTGATTTTAATTTTGTCTTTGATTTTATGTTAGTTTCTTAGTCATTTTAATTTTGTCTTTGATCTTCTTATGTTACATCCAACAACAAAGATGGGTCGTTATGTTCGTGTGTAGCCTGAATTGTGTGCGTTGTGTTTGTATTCTAGTTGCGTTGATTGATTGTTGTCGTGATTACTTTCCCTCTTTTAAAAAATATATAATAATAATAATAATACATATTGCACTGATAATGTGTTGCATGTTGTCCTAATGACAACATGAGGGGATGCTTCCACCTGAAAGTGTGCACCACTTCCTTGACCACTCAAGATGAGGGGACGCTCGATAATTACTGTGGATGTTCTCTTCAAAAATGTTTATTGTACTCATGTAGTATTTTTCATCAGTTTCTCATGCAAGCTATTATTAGGTTTCATTTTAAGCTATTATTAGGTTTCTTTTCAATTTACTAGATAACCATAGCATAGATAAGATCATTGAGAGAAACAAAATCATAGAGTACACAAGCATTTATCCTCAGAAACCCTCAAGGGGAAGAAAACCCAGCAAAACTTCTTTAATGTAGATTCAATAAGCAAGTACAACACCAGAATAACTCTCTCTCTACAAGCGACTAACTACCATGATGGTAGAATAGAAAATAATCAAAGACTAGAGAATATCCTCTCCAAGCAATGTGCCTCTCTCTTATTCCTTCTTCCGACAACTGATAACTGCATGCTTCCTTCTTGCGCACTGGCAGGGCCGATTTGTCTTTCTGGGTGGTTAGAACCACTTTAATTTTTGTACTAGTTGACTTCTTAATTTTCATATTACAATTAGAGTTTGACCAATCCAAAAAAGGGGATTGATCTAATGAATAATAGATCAATAATAAATAGAATACTCTTTGCAGTTACAATATTTCAGCACTTCCTCTTAACAAGAAGGGTATTCTTTATCTTTTGATAGGTCACTCGATGTCATCATCAACAGAACAATATCATCTGGGAAATATCATCAAATCGACAAAAGCATCAACTTGATAACATCATAAACTCGGTAATGACATCCACTGGATAACATCATCAACTCAGCAATATCATCAACTGGGTAATAACATCAACTGGATAGCAGGAGGCATCAATATAATCCACTTGGTCATCTCGTGTCATGATCACTGACTGGTTCTCCATGAATCCATATTAAATAAGTTTTGTTCTCTTTATCTTCACGCAGAAGATACTCTTTATTTCTTTCATCTTCATGTAGAAGATACTCTTTCTTATCTTCACACAGGAGATATTCTATGAGTTTTGTCATTTCTTTTATGTTCTCCCTTCTCTTATTTACTTTTATGTTCGCCCATATTTTTATTATCGGCTTAGTTTAAAGTTTCTATTCTCGGTTTCGGGCATGTGGCACATGCCAAACATGATCGTTCTTCAACTGAGCCCTCATTTCCAATTTTAAATCTAAAAAATATACTAGAGTTTGATTTTTTTTTTTTTTGACAAAAACAGTTATGTTGCATTAATTGGCATTATGGCCAGCCAGAATCTGGAAGTTACAAATCCGAAGAAGGTTGGTGACCTCTGACAGTGCTGCCAACCTTCTTGTGAGTGTCTTGGGAGACCTATCCCCTCTGCTCCTTGAGCTAATTCGAGAATATGACAAAAAGTGCGTACATGAGTAAATTCTCACAAACTGTGAGCATAGCAAAAGACAGAAGCAAAGCATTATTCCAAGGGGGCTG
>SNQJ01S0000981.1:309734-329999 GCA_010110895.2 Picea sitchensis
AATGTAGGGGTCCAGCTTTTTCTGAGACCCTAAAGAAATGTTGGAGGCCACCTCCTTTTCTCTGCGTGATTTTTTGGTCTTTATCCCTCGAGTAAGGGGCGGAGACGGGATTGAATTGTCTTCAGGTGCAGAAGTTCCCCCAGAGCCGCTAGAGGTGGCTGTAACCCGACCTTCTTGAGCTTCTGGTTCTGGAGCCCGAATCTTTCTCGCTGCTACAGATTTTGGGGGGGAGGATTCCGGAAGGCTTTCGTCTGCCGGGGGATCTTCCTTGACTGCTGTTTCTTCTGGTTCTGGGGCTTCATCTTCCTTTAGCGCATCAAATCTGTTTTTATTTTCTAGATTTGCCTCTGTTGAGTGAGTGGCCTTCAGGGCTTGGGCTAGTGGTTCGTTTCGCTTTGGTTGCCTTCGTCGGTTTTCTACGGGCTGAAAAGCGTCTTCTTTGACTGGTCTCGGTTCCTCAGCGGCTTTGGGGCAGTTTCTTGCGAAGTGGTCGTAAGCATGGCACCGGAGGCACTTGAAAGGAATCTGCTCGTAGTCCAGCTCTTGGATATGGCTCCATTCCCCCAGGGAGAGCTTAATGGCTTCCGGAATACCTTTCTCGAGGTTAACCTCAACACAAATGCGGGCGCAGGTAAACTGGTTCCCTTTCGGCTCCGCTTTGTCCAGGAAGCGCCCAAGCTTGTTTCTGATGTCCTCCAGAGAGTTTGTCCCCCAGAGATGCAAGGGTAGGTGGGGCAGCCTAACCCATACAGGGGCTGCGGTTACTAGAGTTTGAAATTTACACATTATTAGTGAAAACAATATCCCCATACAAAAATACATTTGGAGTGGGTTTGTTTACCCTAATGCTAAGCCCATCAACATTTTATTAGTGGAAAACATTTTATTTTTCGTTAAACACATTAAGGTTTTTAAAAAGTAATTCTTTTCACGAGAGAGGAAACCAATTGGTGATTTGTGTTTAAGTAGTGAACAAAATGTTATATATAAAATACAACTTCTCTTTCCTTTTTAAAAATTCTCTTTTTATAGATTTTGATAATTTGTTGTGTTGAGTTTTAAACTTGTAGACTTTCCTTGCTCATTGGGTTTAATGTCTTTGGATGTGGTATTGTTTATAACTTGGAAGGTGAGTTAGTCTATTGTGGGTGGTCCAATATCTCTAGGTATCTTATGCTCTGTGGTTTTTTTTTATGGTAATGGGTGTTTTTATGGGCATGGCATTTATGGAAGCCATACTTGCACAATTGTTTTAAATCCCGGACAAGAAGTTTGTGGCTTGGGGCTTGGTTACATTGGTTATAGTGGTGTCTTGTTTGGTTTCAAAATGGAACCTTCTTGTAGGGAATTAAATATATCATGCATCTTGATAAGGAAATATATGAATCAAAGCATTCTTCCCATCACGGGTTATCAGTAAAAGTGGGAAATCTATAACGATCCTTCATCCAAGGAATTGAAATTTTGGAAGAAGTATGTGAGTTTTTGAGATCATTTGTCAGACCACAACATTCTCTGGTCGGACCACAACATACTCTTGTTGAACCACAACATAATGAGTCAATTTCCATCAGCCAAACAACCATGTGTCGACTGCTTGTCATCATGGAAATACATAGGAAGGTAAAGGGGTGCACCAATGGAAGTAGAAGAAGAATATCCACTCCAAAGTTGAGCGCAGGAGGCCCATAATATGAATCAATTGACATTTGATGTACTTCAAAATTGTTTTTTAGTTGGGACAATTTGTTAAGAAATTTTACTGTAAGAAAATGTGGGATTTCCTGAAGGGGATATGTATGTTTCATAGTATATGAGCAGTAGAACAAATAATGGATATAATAAAAAATATTCTAGCAAATCATTGGTAAATGGTTGTTTTTGTTGGCACAGTGTTTTATATAATATAATTTTTTCTTACATAAAATGTTATGTGGTACACCAGAAAGTGTGCACCACTTCCTTGGCTAGTCTACAAAAGGGGATTTGGTCAATTACAATGCCCGACATGTTCAATACACAAAAGGGGATTGATCTAATGAATAATATATCAATAATAAATAGAATACTCTTTGCAATTACAATATTTCAACACTCACCCTTAACAAGAAGAGTATTCTTTATCTTTTGATAGGTCACTAGATGTCATCACCAATTGAACAATATCATCTGGGCAATATCATCAACTAGACAATAGCATCAACTGGATAACATTATCAACTCGATAATGACATCCACTGGATAACATCATCAACTGAGAAATATCATCAAGCGGGTAACAACATCAACTAGATAACATGAGGCATCAATATAATCAACTTTGACATCTCGCATCATGATCACTGACTAGTTCTCAATGAATCAATATTAAATAAGTTTTTTCCTCCTTATCTTCATGCAAAAGATAGTATTTCTTTCTTTCATCTTCATGCAGAAGATACTCTTTCTTATCTTCACACAAAATATATCTTGTTTTCACACAAAAGATATTCTATGAGTTTTGTCATTCCTTTTATGTTCCCCATGTATTTATTGTCGACATAGTTTTAATGTTCTATTGTCGTTTTTGGGCACGTGGCACATGCCCAACATGATCGTCCATCACCTGAGCCCTCATTTCCAATTTCAAATCTCAAAAATATCCTATAGTTTGAAATTTACACATTATTAGTGAAAACACTATCCCCATACAAAAATACATTTGGAGTGGGTTTGTTTACCCTGATGCTAAGCCCATCAACAATTTACTAGTGTAAATTTTTTTATTTTTCGTTAAACACATTAAGGATTTTAAAAAGTACTTCCTTTCACGAGAGATGAATTCAATTGGTGATTTGTGTTTAAGTAGTGAACAAAATGTTATATATAAAATACAACTTCTCTTTCCTTTTTCAAATTTTTCTTTTTATAGATTTTGGTAATTTGTTGTGTTGAGTTTTAAACTTGTAGACTTTCCTTGCTCACTGGGTTTAATGTCTTTGGATGTGGTATTGTTTATAACTTGGAAGGTGAGTTAGTCTATTGTGGGTGGTCCAATAGCTCTAGGTATCTTATGCTCTGTGGGTTTTTTTTATGGTAATGGGTGTTTTTATGGGCATGACATTTATGGAAGCGATACTAGCACAATTTTTTTAAATCCTGGACAAGAAGTTTGTGGCTTGGGGCTTGGTTACATTGGTTATAGTGGTGTCTTGTTTGGTTTCAAAATGGAACCTTCTTGTAGGGAATTCAATATATCACGCATCTTGATAAGGAAATATCTGAATCAAAACATTCTTCCCTTCACGGGTTATCAGTAAAAGTGGAAAATCTATAAAGATCCTTCATCCAAGGCATTAAAAGTTTGGAAAAAGAATGCGAGTTTCTAAGATCATTTGCCAGACCACAACATACTATGGTTGGACCATAACATACTCTTGTTGAACCACAACATAATGAGTCAATTTCCATCAACCAAACAACCAAGTGTCCACTTCTTCTCATCATGGAAATACATAGGAAGGTAAAGGGGTGCACCAATGGAAGAAAAAGAAGAATCTCCACTCCAAAGTTGAGCGCAGGAGGCCCATAATATGAATCAATTGACATTTGATGTACTTCAAAATTGTTTTTTAGTTGGGACAATTTTTTAAGAAATTTTACTGTAAGAAAATGTGGGATTTCCTGAAGGGGATACGTATTTTTCATAGTATATGACCAGTAGAATAAATATTGGATATAATAAAAAATATTATAACAAATCATTTTTAAATGGTTGTTTTTGCTGGCACAACATTTTATATAATATAATTTTTTCTTCCAGAAAATGTTATATGGTACACTAGAAAGTGTGCACCACTTCACTGGCCAGTCCACAAAAGGGGATTTGGTCAATTACAATGCCCGACATGATCAATACGCAAAATGGTATTGATATAATGAATAATAGATTAATAATAAAAAGTAATACTCTTTGCAGTTACAATATTTCAACACTCGCCCTTAACAAGAAGAGTATTCTTTATCTTTTGATAGGTCACTGGATGTCATCATCAACTGAGCAATATCAACTGGGCAATATCATCAACTAGACAATAGCTTCAACTGGATAACATCATCAAATCAATAACGACATCCACTGGATAACACCATCAACTGGTCAATATCATCAACTGGGTAACAACATCAACTAGATAACATGAGGCATCAATATAATCAACTTGGGCATCTCGCATCATGATCACTGACTGGTTCTCAATGAATCAATATTAAAGAAGTTTTTTTGTCCTTTTCTTCGCACATAAGATAGTCTTTCTTTCTTTCATCTTCATGTAGAAGATACTCTTTCTTATCTTCACACAGAAGATATCTTGTTTTCACACAAAATATATTCTATGAGTTTTGTCATTCCTTTTATGTTCTCCCTTCTCTTATTTACTTTTATGTTCCCCATGTATTTATTGTCGGCTTAGTTTAAATGTTCTATTGTTGGTTTTGGGCATGTGGCACATGCCAAACATGATCGTCGATCAACTGAGCCCCCATTTCCAATTTCAAATCTCAAAAATATCCTAGAGTTTGAAATTTACACATTATTAGTGAAAACACTATCCCCATACAAAAATACATTTGGAGTGGGTTTGTTTACCGTGATGCTAAGCCTATCAACACTTTATTAGTGGAAAACATTTTATTCTTCATTAAACACATTAAGTTTTTTCAAAAGTAATGGTTTCCTCTTCTTAGAATCATTTTTTCTAATATAAGATTTTTCCCAATCATTTATGTTTAAGTAGTGAAAAAAATGTTATATATAAAATACAA
Organism: Picea sitchensis; assembly: GCA_010110895.2. Taxonomy (NCBI): domain Eukaryota; kingdom Viridiplantae; phylum Streptophyta; class Pinopsida; order Pinales; family Pinaceae; genus Picea; species Picea sitchensis. The sequence goes on from SNQJ01S0000981.1 coordinate 314,538, forward strand.
CTTCTCTTTCCTTTTTCAAATTTCTCTTTTTTATGGATTTTGGGAATTTGTTGTGTTGATTTTTAAACTTGTAGACTTTCCTTTCTCAATGGGTTTAATGTCTTTTGATGTGGTATTGTTTATAACTTGGAAGGTGAGTTAGTCTATTGTGGGTGGTCCAATAGCTCTATGTAACTTATGCTCTGTGGTTTTGTTTTATGGTAATGGGTGTTTTTATGGGCATGGCATTTATGGAAGCCATACTTGCACAATTGTTTTAAATCCTGGAAAATAAGTTTGTGTCTTGGGGCTTGGTTACATTTGTTATAGTGGTGTCTTGTTTAGTTTCAAAATGGAACCTTCTTTTAGGGAATTAAATATATCATGAATATTCATAAGGAAATATCTAAATCAAATCATTCTTCCCTTCACGGGTTATCGGTAAAAGTGACAAATCTACAACGATCCTTCATCCAAGGCATTGAAAGTTTGGAAGAAGAATGTGAGTTTCTGAGATACATGCTTTAGTTACTAATGTTTTCAGGACAAATGAATAGAGAGGATGTCGGTTGTTTGCTTCACATTATTTCCAAATACTTTCGTACATCTCTTTAGATGACATAAGACATGAAGCTTTAGATCGTCGATCTAGAAATTGAGGGAATTTCATAGACATGATGGGACACTAAGTGCATCTACCCACCGGGATACAATTGTCAATTAGTTTGTCTAGGGATACATCGACATTGTCTACAAACTATGCAACCAACTCCACATCACTGATCTGAAAGATTTATTGATTGTTAAGTTCAATTATGTTTTATTGCTAGGTATACATCATGAATTATATTTGTTTGAAATTCCTTTCTTGAAAAAGTATTTTCTTAGAGCTTTGTACGTGGAACATAACGTGATACCTCAAATTCATTCTCATCAAGCTCGATTTAGACACTCTAATAATAGTAATTTTCCTAATCTCCACTCCTCTAGTCCTCACACCTCACTCGTATCATCCCATAATGATCCATGGTGTTATTTCCACTAAAACAATTCACATTCTTCTACATATTATCTTGCACTTAATAATTTGCGCCAACAAAAAAATGTTCATAGAGATGGCTCCACCTGAATCCTTTACACCTAGTGTAGTTGTATCCCTCGATAATCATACTGAAGTAGACCCATCCCTCATCTTGATGACTGCTAATGAACCAATAACATATACTCTCCCCCTTTTCACCCATAATTTCTAGATTAAACATGAATTGGCACCCTTGTTATGGACAATGGTAGCCAGAAGAACCTCATTTCATAGGACCAAGTACAACATGTCTAAATCCCCACTGTGACACATCCAACATCATACCAAATTTGTTTGTTTACAAAAGGGAGGACCTTGTCTCAGTTTTTTTCAGTGTTCTACGATCACCTTCGCTATTGGCCCATTTAAGGATAGAGTCACATGTAATGTCTCCCCTCTCGACTCTGCTGAATTTTTATTAAGACTTCGCTACCAATAGGCTTGAAAATTTGTGTACCATGCCAAATCTCATCAATATCACTTGCAACTTGTTGGATGCACCGATGTGCTATCTTCTTCTCCTCTTAAATCCACCCAACATATTACTAACCAAGCATCCCTTAATCAAGTCAGTGGGAACCAACGCGTCTCTTTTTTCTTTGTTCATCCCATTGACCCAAACAATCAAAATACTCATGTACCTCCTTCCATGGCTCCCTCACTCGAAGAATTTTCATATGTATTCACCCAACCCACAATACCACCCTAATATCCCTCTATGTATGTAGAATCCAACTCTTGCACGCACTGAGAGAACTTATTCTTTGAGGACACTTGCGAGCAAGTGATCTGCGTTATTATACTATTGGTCGTCTTGATACTGATTGTGAGATATTATGGATTTGATGATATGTTATTTTTTTGTATTTAAATAGACAGGTGCTATTGACTTGTTTATATTAAGTGTGCAATACTTTGGACATTTAGGATGCAGAGGGATCGATGGAACCCCTTGGACTCTGGATCGAGTTAGGGAGTGGACTGTTGGGTTTGAATCTTGTTGATGTGACATATGTACATATTATTAGATGTTATGATGATTGATTATTAGTGATGACATGATTCGTTTATCTATGCAAGCTGACAATATCTTGCCAACCAAACTCACATTTGGAGTAGAGGGGTCATGCACGAAAACCAGAGACATTGAGAGAGAGGTGTGGCAGTAACTCTACCATAGCCTACTGGCACTCTCGTCATCACTTGAATTGTAGGTTAACAATTACCTAGTTCGAGAGGACCCACAATGATGTGAGGGAAGACTCTGACAGTCGCTCACGATGATTCTAAGGGTCGCGCAATAAGGCAGTGGCCTTATTCCATAGAGGTCCTTAGTATCCCACAAGATCACATGGAGGAGTATTGACTTGAGGAGTTGACGTCTACCAAATTAAGTCAAGAGGGGAGTGGCACCCTTGGAGCACGTAGTGCGTCTTAAAGGGAATGTCACACTAGAAAAAAAAAAGAGGAGAGTGGCACCCTTGGATCATATAGTGCGTCTTGAAGGGCACGTCGTGCAAGGAAAACAAAAAGAGTCGAGTGGCAGCCTTTGAGCACATAGTGTTTTTTAAAGGACAGATCACGATTTTAACTAGTAAGTGAATAAACCTAGTCGGCCTTAAACTGAATGATGCGATAAGTAAAGTTTAATGAACAAATTTTTTCCTTAAGAACTGTCGCCAAGCCTAGTGAATTAAAAACCTAGGGTTGAGTAGAACATTAGAACAAAAAAAACAACAACTAATTAGACATATAACCAGATTAAAGTGGAAATTTAAATTCCCTAAGGTTCATGGTATAAAATTTTAATTCACTAAGGTTATTTTATAAAATGTTAATTCAATAAGATTCTTTTTATAAAAATCAATTCACTAAACGTTCTTTTATAACTAATAAGAGAAATTCAACTTTAATTATTAAAGTAAAAAAAAAAAAGGAAATTATAATGGAGGATTAAATTCATAAAAAGAGTAAGTGGTTGTTTATCTAAACTACTAATTCTAAACTTAGTTATAAAAAGGGGAAACTTAAAAGAAAAAGAAACTAAAAGAAAAAGTCAAACTGAAAAAAAGGGGGAAACTTAAAGAAAAAGATGAATATCTAACTTAGTAAGGAATCTAGCCTTTGGAACTTTCTATTTATGAACTCAACTAGTAATTTAATAATTAAGAATTGTAAGGGAATATTGGGACACCGAGTGTTTTTAGGAATTCTCTTTGTGGGTGAGGGAAATAGTAGAATAGTAGCATTTAATAGTAGAAGTTGCAATATTTAAAGACTTCCTCTTAACAAGAAGGGTATTCTTTATCTTTTGATAGGTCAATGGATGTCATCATCAACTGAACAATATCATCTAGGCAATATCATCAACTTGACAACAACATCAACTCGATAACATCATCAACTTGTTAATGACATCCACTAGATAACATCATCAAGTCAACAATATCATCAGTTGGGTAACAACATCAACTAGATAACAGGAGGCATCAATATAATCCACTTGGTTATCTAGCATCATGATCACTGACTGGTCCTCCATGAATCCATATTAAAGAAGTTTTGTTCTCTTTATCTTTGTGCAAAAGATACTCTTTCCTTCTTTCATCTTCATGCAGAAGATACTCTTTCTTATCTTCACACAGAAGATATTCTATGAGTTTTGTCATTCCTTTTATGCTCTCCCTTCTCTTATTTACTTTTATGTTCGCCCATGTATTTATTATCGGCTTAGTTTAAATTTTCTATTGTCAGTTTCGGGCACGTGGCACACGCCAAACATGGGTTTTTTTTATGGTAATGGGTGATTTTATGGGCATGGCATTTATGGAAGCCATACTTGCACAATTTTTTTAAATGCTACACAAGAAGTTTGTGTCTTGGGGCTTGGTTACATTGGTTATAGTGGTGTCTTGTTTAGTTTCAAAATGGAACCTTCTTGTAGGGAATTCAATATATCATGCATATTGATAAGGACATATCTGAATCAAAGCATTCTTCTCCTCATGGGTTATCAGTAAAAGTGGGAAATCTATAACGATCCTTCATCCAAGGCATTGAAATTTTGGAAGAATAATTTGAGTTTCTGAGATCATTTGTTAGACCACAACATACTCTGGTCGGACCACAACATACTCTTGTCGAACCAAAACATAATGATTCAATTTCTATCAACCAAACAACCAAGTGTCTGCTGCTTCCCATCATGGAAATACATAGGAAGGTAAAGGGGTGCACAATTGGAAGTAGAAGAAGAATCTCCACTCCAAAGTTGAGCGCAGGAGGCCAAGAATATGAATCAATTGATATTTGATGTACTTCAAAATTGTTTTTTAGTTGGGACAATTTGTTAAGAAATGTTACTCTGGGATTTCCTGAAGGGGATATGTATGTTTCATAGTATATGAGTAGTAGAATAAATATTTGATATAATAAAAAATATTCTAACAAATCATTGGTAAATGGTTGTTTTTGTTGGCACAACGTTTTATATGATATAATTTTTTTCTTACAGAAAATGTTATGTGGTACACCAGAAAGTGTGCACCACTTCCTTGGCCACTCAGCAAAAGGGGATTTGGTCAATTACAATGCTCGACATGATCAATACACAAAAGGGGATTTATCTAATGAACAATAGATCAATAATAAATAGAATACTCTTTGCGTTTACAATATTTCAACACTCCGAGTATTCTTTATCTTTTGATAGGTCACTGGATGTCATCATCAACTGAACAATATCATATGGGGAATATCATCAACTAGACAATAGCATCAACTAGATACCATCATCAACTCGGTAACGACATCCACTGGATAACATCATCAACTAGTCAATATCATCAATCGGGTGACAACATCAACTAGATAACATGAGGCATCAATATAATAAACTTGGTCATCTCGCATCTTGATCATTGACTGGTTCTCTATGAATCAATATTAAAGAAGTTTTTTTCTCCTTATCTTCGCGCATAAGATAGACATTCTTTCTTTCATCTTCATGCAAAATATGCTCTTTCTTATGTTCACACAGAAGATATCTTGTTTTCACACAAAATATATTCTATGAGTTTTGTCATTCCTTTTATGTTCTCCCTTCTCTTATTTACTTTTATGTTCCCCATGTATTTATTGTCGACTTAGTTTAAATGTTCTATTGTCGGTTTTGGGCACGTGGCACATGCCAAACATGATCAACCATCAACTGAGCCCTCATTTCCAATTTCAAATCTCAAAAATATCCTAGATTTTGAAATTTACACATTATTAGTGAGAACACTATCCCCATACAAAAATACATTTGGAGTGGGTTTGTCTACTGTGATGCTAATCCTGTCAATGCTTTATTAGTGGAAAACATTTTATTTTTCATTAAACACATTAAGGTTTTTAATAGAAGGTTTTTCCCAATCATTTATGTTTAAGTAGTGAAAAAAATGTTATATATAAAATACAACTTCTCTTTCCTTTTTCAAATTTCTCTTTTTATAGATTTTGGGAATTTGTTGTGTTGAGTTTTAAAATTGTAGACTTTCATTTCTCAATGGGTTTAATGTCTTTTGATGTGGTATTGTTTATAATTTGGAAGGCGAGTTAGTCTATTGTGGGTGGTCCAATAGCTCTAGGTATCTTATTCTCTGTGGTTTTTTTTTATGGTAATGGGTGTTTTTATGGGCAAGGCCTTTATGGAAGCCATACTTGCACAATTGTTTTAAATCCTAGAAAATAAGTTTTGTCTTGGGGCTTGGTTACATTGGTTATAGTGGTGTCTTGTTTGGTTTCAAAATGGAACCTTCTTGTAGGGTATTAAATATATCATGAATATTCATAAGGAAATATCTGAATCAAATCATTCTTCCCTTCATGTGTTATCGGTAAAAGTGGAAAATCTATAACGATCCTTCATCCAAGGCATTGAGAGTTTGGAAGAAGAATGTGAGTTTCTGAGATACATGCTTCTAGTTATTGGTGTTTTCAGGACAAATGAATAGAGAGAATGTTGACTATTTGCTTCACATTATTTCCAAATACTCTCGTACATCTCTTTAGATGACATAAGACATGAAGCTTTAGATCTTCGGTCTAGAAATTGAGGGAATTTCATAGACATGATGGGACACTAAGTGATTCTACCCACTGGAATACAATTGTCAATTAGTTTGTCCAGGGATACATCGATATTGTCTACAAACTATGCAACCAAATCCACATCACCGATCTGAAAGATTTATTGATTGTTAAGTTCAATTATGTTTTATTGCTAGGTATACATCATGAATTAATTTGTTCGAAAGTCCTTCCTTTAAAAATTATTTTCTTAGAGATTTGTACATGGAACATAAAGTGATACCTCCAATTCCTTCTCGTCAATCTCGATTTAGACCCTCTAATACCAGTAATTTTCCTAATCTCCCCTCCTCTAGTCCTCACACCTCACTCGTATCATCCCATAATGCGCCATGGTGTTATTTCCACTAAACCAATTCATATTCTTCTATATATTATCGTGCACTTAATAATTTGCGCACTAACAAAGAATTGTTCATAGAGATGGCTCCACCTAAATCCTCTAAACCTAGTGCAGTTGTATCCCTCGATAATTGAACCGAAGTAGACCCATCCCTCATCTTGATGACTGCTAATGAACCAATAACATATACTCTCCCCCTTTTCACCCATAATTTCCATATTAAACATGAATTGCCACCCTCATTATGGACAATGGTAGCTAGAAGAACCTCATCTCAAAGGACTAGGTACAACACATCCAAATCCCCACTATGACACATCCGACATCATACCAACTTTGTTGGGTACAAAAGGGAGGCCCTTGTCTCATAGTTTTTTGGTGTTCTGCAGTCACCTTCGCCATTGGCCCATTTAAGGATAGAGTCACATGCAATGTCTCCCCTCTCGATTGTGCTGAATTTTTATTAAGACTTCCCTACCAACAGGCCCGACAAGTTGTTTACCATGCCAAATCTCGTCAATATCACTTGCAACTTGTCAGATGCACCTATGTGATATCTTCTTCTCCTCTTAAATCCACCCAACATATTACTAACCAAGCATCCCTTAATCAAGTCATTGGGAATCAATGCGTCTCTTTTTTCTTTGTTTTCCCCATTGACCCAAACAATCAGAATACTCATGTACCTCCTTCCATGGCTCCCTCACTAGAAGAATTTTCAGATGTATTCACCCAACCCACAATACCAACCTCATCTCTCTCTATGTATGTAGCATCCATCTCTTGCACACACTGAGCAAAATTATTCTTTGAGGACACTTGCGAGCAAGTGATCTAGGTTATTATACTATTGGTCATCTTGATACTGATTATGAGATATTATGGATTTGATGATATGTTATTTTTTTGTATTTAAATAGACGGGTGCTATTGACTAGTTTATCTTGAGTGTGTAGGAATTTGGACATTTAGGATGCAGAGGCATCGATGGAACCCCTTGGACTCTGGATTGAGTCAGGGAGTGGACTGTTGGGTTTGAATCTTGTTGATGTGACATATGTACAAATGAATAAATGTTATGATGATTGATTATTAGTGATGAAATGATTCATTGATGGATGCAGGATGACTATATCTTGCCAACCAAACTCACATGTTGAGTAGAGGGGTCACGCACAACAACCAGAGACATTGAGAGAGAGTTGTGGCAGTATCTCTACCATAGCCTACTAGCACTCTCGTCATGGCTTGAACTGTAGGTTAACAATTACCTAGTTCGAGAAGACCTACGATGATGTGAGGGAAGACTCTGACAGTCACTCGCGATGATTTTAATGTGCGCACAATAAGGCAGGGACCTTATTCCGTAGAGGTCCTTAGTATCCCAAAAGATCACATGGTGGACTATTGACTCGAGGAGTTGACAGCTACCAAATTAAGTCAAGAGGCGAGTGGCATCCTTGGAGCACGTAGTGTGTCTTAAAGTGAACGTCACGCTAGAAAAATCGAAAGAGGCGAGTGGCACCCTTGGATCATGTAGTGCATCTTGAAGGGCACATCATGAAAGGAAAACAAAAAGAGATGAGTGGCAGCCTTTGAGCACATAGTGTGTTTTAAAGGGCACGTCGCGATTTTAACTGGTAAGTGAATAAACCTAGTCGGCCTTAAAATGAATGATGCGATAAGTAAAGTTTAATGAATAATTTTTTTCCTTAAGAGCTGTCGCTAATCCTAGTGAATTAAAAACCTAGGTTTGAGTAGAACATTAGAACAAAAAACAACAACTAATTAGACGTATAACCAGATTAAAGTGGAAATTTAAATTCCCTAAGGTTCATGGTATAAGATTTTTTTTCACTAAGGTTCTTTTATAAAATATTAATTCACTAAGATTCTTTTTATAAAAGTCAATTCACTAAACGTTCTTTTATAACTAATAAGAGAAATTCAAACTTTAATTATTAAAGAAAAAAAAGGAAATTATAATGGAGGATTAAATTCATAAAAAGAGTAAATGGTTGTTTATTTAAATTACTAATTCTAAACTTAGTTATAAAAAGGGGAAACTTAAAAGAAAAGGAAACTGAAAGAAAAGTGAAACTTAAAAAAAGGGGGAAACTTAAAGAAAAAGATGAATATCTAACTTAGTAAGGAATCTAGCCTTTGGAACTTTCTATTTATGAACTCAAGTAGTAATTAAGTAATGCGTAAGTCATTTAAGAATTGTAAGGGAATATTGGGACACCAAGGAGCGTTTTTAGGAATTCTCTTGGTGGGTGAGGGAAATACTAGCATTTAACTAATTAATAAAATTGATTTTTTGGTGCAACTAGGGATAGGGCGACATGTCTGCGGGGGAGATTTTTCGTAATTAATTAAATGACAAAGGAATTTAATGAGAATTTGGGAAAATAATTACATGAAAATTCTATAAAATAGATGGCAGAGGAGGAGTATGAACACATCTTTTTTGCGTAAAGTTACGCTGCCGAAATTTAATCTTGAATGAACTTTCTCTTGTGGGAGTTGGGATACATAGCTCGGGTAATGAGTGGTAGCTCGACCTTGCGTGGCGAGATGGGTGCTATCTTTTTCTGTTATTATGTGTGTGGCCCCTTTGCAGCTCGGGTGGCTCATGGGGAAGAAGAGTACCCCTAGAGTTGGTTGGGAAGTATCGGTGAAGTCACATATATTGGCAAGTGAGAGTTGGACTAAGCGCTCACGGGACAACGACTTCAGAGCTTTCGCCTTTGGCTATGGTACACATGTGTATATTTGTATTGAATTGTAGTTTAAATATTGTTCCTGCGCCTTCAGTAATGTACTTCTACTATGTTAAGTTTTATGTTTTATTCAGCGTAACACTATCCAGATATTTCATTCTTATCTTCAACAAATTTTCTTGATGASCCTAGAGTTTTATGATCATAGAACTTATAGTCATCCCATCCTTATGCTTGTTGTGTTTTGAATTGATTTCCCATGGCGAACCCAAAATATGAATCAAATGACTTCTTTGCTTTTACTTTTATTGATTTAATAGGAAGAAAAAATGTTCTTTTATCTTCTGTCCCTGATACTTTAAGTTATTAGTGTGTTCCTGAGAAGTCGGCAAGGACCCTAATCGACTATCTTCACTCTGGTGTTTAAGACTAAGATTTAAATGCCCTGCTTTCCTGTGCATGTATAATAAGTGAAGGATAAATTTTCTCCCAGCTATCAATCCCTTACATATCTCTGCATTTTTCTCTTATGATTTATCTCTCCTCTCTTTGTTTTTCTTTTATGCATAATCCCTACGTCCTTCCCATAATTTCATCTCTGCATTTTTGAATCATACATCTCTACATTTTGATTGATAAATCCCAACGTTTTCGATGACAAATCTTCGCGTTGTTGAATGATAAATCTCTGCATTTCTATTTGAATGATTGGTGATTGATCAAAAGCGATAATTCTATTATAGATTTTTTTCTAGTGATAATTTTATTCCAGTGGTAATTTTATTCCAGCGATAATTTTATTCAAGCGATTTCATTCCAATGATTTATTATGGTGATTTTATTACAATGATACATTTATTATGGCGATTTTAATATGTAAGTGATAATGTTATTCCAGTGATGTTATTATAGCGCTATCCAAGTGTTCTTGTCTCATTGTGGAAACATGATTCCTTCAAAGGACTCGTTGCGCACGTTGAATGAGAAGCACACACAAAACCTGGCTAGGTCATGCTCTTCCTGTTTAAGGTGAAGTGGTTGTTGAAATTCATGTTTGGTACCTTGTTCTGTAATGTTTTGTGATTTTTCTCACTCACCATAAAGGGTCTAGTCATATGTCTCGTTTATATCGGTTGTGTGGGTTGATTTGATGTTGGCAGTTAGCTTAGTCATTTTAATTTTGTCTTTGATTTCCGTATGTTACATCGAACAACAGGATGTGCTAATAAGATGGGTCGTTATGTTCATGTGTTGTTAGAATTGCATGCGTTGTGTTCGTCTTCTAGTTGCGTTGATTGATAGTTGTCGTGATTACTTTCCCTCTTTTAAAAAATATATCATAATAATAATACATATTGCACTGATAATGTGTCCCATGTTGTCCTAACGACGAGGGTCGTTACAGGAATAAGTTTACTTTATTTAAATAAGACACTACAATTGGCCTAAGTTTGCATATATTGTTCTGGCCATTTGACAAGTTTATAAACTTCGGATTCATAATTAAATNATATATATATATCATTTTTGATACTTTTGTTTCTTGGGATGTGTTGAAAAAAATTGGGAAATTTGTAGTATGACTGTAGAAGCATATTAGTTTAGAATAATTAATACAAGGGAATAGACTCAACAATTTCTTAGGAAAAAGGGAATCCCATTCCTAATTTTGTGAATTGTTTGTAGGTTGAAGGGTAAGCGTGATGGTGGACTCAGATAGTTGTACAAGATTTTATTTCACCTAAGAGTATTGGTAGGTTATGGGATGAGTAAGATGACTTAGAGCCAGATATTAGGACTTTATTCTAGTGGATTCATAACTCATCTCAGGGGTAATATTTCTCATAGAAAAACAAAACAATTAAGTGTATGAGATATCCTAAGTCTAATGAACTGTCTTCAGTTTGTAGCCAATTGATTGTGGTCTGTTCAAAAAGCATACAACTAGTTTTCATCCCAAATCCTTTAGAGTTAATACATATGATCCAAGTATCATTATTTTACTTTACATTAGTCTATCCAAAGGCCTCCCACCACTTATATATACAAATAACTTATTGAAAAGATGACAAGTCTGCTTACACGATCTCTTGTATCTTTCTAGCATAACTGAGCTTCCCCTCTGTTAGGTTTTAATCATAGTGGTTTAGTCAAAGTTGTTGGCATAACTAAATTGGTCGAACTTGACCCTCACATGATATATTAACCCAATGTGCAATACCAAAAAATACCCTTCTAAGTGAAGAGATAAAGGTCAAAACAATCTTATGTGGAGAGGATATATAGGCAACTAATGAGGCATGAGGAAAGATTAAAAACTAAGCATAGTTCAAGGTTAATTTAAACTATAATAGCTAGGATAAGCCCAATTCTATGAATCTTGTGTTATTAAAATATCATGAAGGTCCACTTAAACAAATTGACATCCAATTTTCTATTAATTCTAAAAGAATACTTGTCCTCTTACTGAATTCATAATTTCAAAATAGTATAAATTGCTAAGCTTTTCAAAATCACTCACACTATTATATTGTTATGTCAAATTACTCATAAGTAACAAATGAAAAATGGGTACAATGAGTTTGCATAAAGTTAGATTATAGAATGATTTTAGTAACTTCATAAATTCTTTTTCAAAATCACTCACACTATTATATTGTTATGTCAAATTAATAATAAGTAACAAATAAAAAATTGGCACAATCAGATTGCATAAAGTTAGAATACACTATGTTATTATATTGTTATGTCAAATTACTGATAAACAACAAATGAAAAATGGACACAATCAATTTGCATAAAGTTAGAATATACAATGACTTTAATAACTTCATAAATTTCATTACATAATATTATTATGAGAATAGACTAAATAGTTATCATCAATTTAAATTCAACATAATTTAATAAATTTTAATAAATGCTTAGTTAAAATTTATTAAATTTAAGGTTTTGTGAAATAAAATGCCTAGAAATACTTAACAAGAAATCATGACATCAAATGCTTATCAATGAAAACATAGACAACCAGGTTCAAAAAGTTGACTCCAACAACATCCTTAAACTGCATAAGAATGAAGAAAGTAATATCCAGTATGAAGCGAGAGAAATGATAATGTAATGAAATGTTGAAACAACGGACTTTGAGTTCAACGACAATGATTTTAGAGAGAAATGATAATGTAATGAAAAATTGAAACAACGAACTTTGATGTCAACGACAATGATTTTAGTCATTTATGAGGAAAAATGTTGGTATATGAAAAAGCTTGGTAATTATCCTTATAAGTGAGGCTGTTATAAAGCCATCAATTTTGTGGTAAAAATGTTGTAATAAAGGCCGTTGTACTCGAAACACATTGCGTAACACACTGTAACACGGAACTTTAAGTGCCGAAAATGTGTTCTAACAACGACCTAGGGGAAAGCAGTGGACTGCCTTAACAACTAAATGATAGCTAAATGATTGCCACATAAGTGATTAACATAAATTAAAATATTAACACCAGATAAATGAAGCGCAACCATTTATTTGTTAATCAATAATAAAATTTAATATATTTTTTTAAGCATTCATTTCATCTTTTTTAGGACCTCGACGTTCACCAGCAGCTATTTAGCTGTTGTGCTAGTACAACACTACAAACAACCCCGAGAAAATTGACTGCTTATATATATTGCCGCGACTATGTATTTATTGTCATCTTAGTTTAACTGTTCTATTGTCAGTTTCGGGCATGTGGCACATGCCAAACATTATTGTCCATCAACGGAGCCCTCATTTCCAATTTTAAATCTCAAAATATCTTAGAGTTTGAAATTTATACATTATTAGTGAAAACACTATCTCCATACAAAAATACATTTGGAGTGGGTTTGTTTACCGTGATGCTAAGCGCGTCAACACTTTATTAGTGGAAAACATTTTATTTTTTGTTAAACATATTAAGGTTTTTCAAAAGTACTTCCCTTCACGCGAGAGAAATCCAATTCCTTTTCCTACAAGCCTTTTTTCTGAAAGAAGGTTTTGTCCAATCATTTATGTTTAGATTTTGGGAATCTGTTGTGTTGAGTTCTAAATTTGTAGATTTTCCTTGCTCAATGGGTTTGATGTCTTTCGATGTGGTATTGTTTATAACTTGGAGGGTGAGTTAGTCTATTGTGGGTGGTTCCATAGCTCTAGGTATCTTATACTCTCTTGTTTTGCTTTATGGTAGTGGGTGTTGTTATGGGCATGGCATCTATGGAAGTCGTACTTGCACAACTATTTTAAATCCTCGACAAGAAGCATGTGGCTTGGGGCTTGGTTACATTGGTTATAGTGTTGTCTTGTTTGTTTTCAAAATGGAACCTTTTTGTAGGGAAATTAAATATATCATACATCTTCATAAGGAAATATTTAATCAAATCATTCTTCCCTTCATGGGTTATCAGTAAAAGTATGAAATCTATAACTCTTGTCAGACCACAACATAGACAGTCAATTTCCATCAACCAAACAACCAAGTGTCAGTTGCTTCTCATGATGGAAATACATAGGAAGGTCAAGCGGTGCACCAATGAAAGTAGAAGAAGAATCACCACTCCAATGTGGAGGGAAGGAGGCCCAGAATATGAACCAATTGACATTTGATGTACTTCAAAATTGGTTTTTAGTTGGGACAATTTGTTAAGAAATTTTACTATCAAAAAATGTGGGATTTCCTAAAGGAGATATGTATGTTTCATAGTATATGAGTAGTAGAATAAATATTGGATATAATAAAAAATCTTCTAACAAATCATTTGTACATGGTTGTTTTTGTTGGCACAACATTCTATACAATATAATTTTTTCTTAAAGAAAATGTTATGTGGTACACCAAGAAAGTGTGCACCACTTCCTTGGCCACTCAAGATGAGGGGATTCCATAATTACTGTGGAAGTTCTCTTCAAAAATGTTTATTGTACTCATGTAGTATTTTTCAGCAATTTCTTCTGCAAGTTATTACTAGGTTTCATTTCAGTTTTCTAGATAACCATAGCATAGATATGATCACTAAGAGAAATACAATCATAGAGTACACAAGCATTTATCCTCGGAAACCCTCAAGGGGAAGAAAACCCAGCAAAAATTATTTAATATAGATTCAATAAGCAAGTACAACACCAGAATAACTCTCTCTCTATGAGCGACTAACTACCATGATGCTAGACTAGAAAATAATCAAAGACTAGAGAATATCCTCTCCAAGCAATGTGCCTCTCTCTTCTTCCTTCTTTTGGCAACTTGTAACTGCATGCTTCCTTCTTGTGCACTAGATGTGTGAGTTGAGTGAGTGAACAAATGCGTGGTTGGCTTCCTTTATTTATACAAACTAGAAAGCGCTAAAAGGAGGTGTCTCTTCACTGGCAGGGCCGACTTGTCTCTCTGGGTTGTTAGAACCTCTTTGATTTTCGTACTGGCCGACTTCTTAATTTTCATATTAAAATTAGGGTTTCACCAATCCACAAAAGGGGATTGATCTGATGAATAATAGATGAATAATAAATAAAATACTCTTTGCAGTTACAATATTTCAACACTTCCCCTTAACAAGAAGGGTATTCTTTATATTTTGATAGGTCACTGGATGTCATCATCAACTAAACAATATCATATGGGAAATATCATCAACTCGACAACAGAATCAACTCGATAACATCATCGACTCGGTAACGACATCCATTGGATAACATCATCAACTGGGAAATATCATCAACTGGGTAACAACATCAACTGGATAACATGAGGCATCATTATAATCCACTTGGTCATCTCGAATCATGATAATTGACTCGTTCTCCATGAATCCATATTAAAGAAGTTTTGTTCTCTTTATCTTCACACAGAAGATATGTTGGTTGTGGAGCCTGATTATCTTCCTGATTCATAGGTCCTTTCTTTCAGCCGTGTTTATACCCCATGAAGTATTTACACCCCAGAAGTATGTACACTCTTCCATGCGGGGGAGTGCAGAGGGGGGGTACCCCCTCTGTGAGGTTCGGGGGCAAGCGGGCCCCCAGCGGGGGTTCGGGGGTGAAGCCCCCAAAGCAAAAATTGCCTTGTAAAAGTATATTGTAATTTCATTGTAAATCTGGACCGTTCATTATAAGGTCACAGATCTAATGGTAGAGATTATGTTAGGGTTTTTTTCCCTAGAAGGCAACCCTCTTTTATGAG
>SNQJ01S0000981.1:348759-362345 GCA_010110895.2 Picea sitchensis
TTGTTTCATTTTAAATCAATCCAGAAGCTGAGAAAATGGATTAGACTATTAGATTGATTTGAAAATCTATGTATTTCTACGGGGTTTTGTCCCATTTTAAAACAAGCCAGATACTCAGAAATGTTAAATATAATGTAACCTCAGCAGTCTGACTATACACTGCGGGGTTTTTCTTGCTTGAGCCTATTTAGCTCAACCATCTCCCATTGCATTGTAACCTCTTCATACATTCCAATATATTGTTCTATTCTTTCTCTCTGCATTTCTCTTTACTTCACAATTTATCATGGTATCAGAGCTTCAACAGTAAGCCTCTTCACACAGTCTGGAGAGAAACACGATCCTCACAACACAGAGCTTCATGGATCTTGAGAGCACGTGACACGGACTCTTTCACAAGGTTTGGAGAGTCGTCCGTTATACTCTCAAAAGATCAATGCAGGAAACTTGCGGAGGAAGAAAAGCGTACCACGCTCAAAAGATCAAGGAAGAAGAGACCGAGAAAGAAGTAACAGTAAAGATTCTTGCACTTTTTTTTTCAAGAATCGTCAAAGATTGACGAAGAAGAGCTGCAGAAGGCAGAATCGCTTAAAGTTTTTTCGAAATTCACACAAAGTTGTCAAAGATTGAAGTAGTGAACAAAGAATTCGTTTATTTCTTTCAAATCTTTGAAAGATTCACGAATCTTTCTTCCACAAGAGTAAAGAATGCGTCTCAGGTGCAAATAACAGCCATTGAAGCCGTAAGATTCGTCCTGCGAACAGATCCAGATCAGGAAACTAGTTCAGAAGGGATGAGGAGAGCACGGAAAAGGCGAAAGAGTTTCAGCTGTCAGATCTTGCACAAAGGACCGACAGTCGTTGGATCAGCAATAACGTGCACAAGTTTTAGTCCTCTGCAGTGCATAGGATAAATCTCGACTTGTGAAGTCACGAAATCCTGACATCATCTAGACCGTTGAATCAAGAAATATCGTGAGCCGTCGATCTTTTCCCATCGCAAAATCGGTAATCGAGAGTTGGACGTGCAAAGGTGATTGCACTCCAAAAAATCCGATACGCGAAATCGCGAAATCCTGAGAGGACTTGTGAGCTGTCCATCTCAGAGGACCGGTGCCAGCAGATCCAAGCCATCACTCCATCGACATTTCGGAGTTCGCAGTTTTAAAAGACCGACGCAACAAGAGTTTGAAACTCGTAAAATTGTGATTCCCGAAATAGCGATCAGATCTCAGCTGTCCATTTGACTGGACACGTGGCAGACATCGAGGAAACTGTCAACGTTTCGGCATTCGGGGTTTCACGTTTTCAGAGAAATTTGGAGTCGCAAGTCCCGAACTCGCGAAACAATGAGGACCATCCATCCTTCCAGGACGCGTGGCGTAAATCCAAGGACTCGGGAAAAGTCCCGAAAAGGAAAGGGCCATCGACACATTGGGATTTGGCATTTTGCGAATCCTAAGGACAAGAAACACGAGCATTTCAGAACTCTGAAGTCCGACATCCCGAAAGGAGGTAAACTCCATCGTGGGGCCCAGCTGATGTCATCTCATCAAAATGAGGGATCGGGAATCTCTACGGGGAAATCCCCGAAGCAGACTTGAGTCGTCCATCTATTGAGGATGCATGGAAGAGATCGAGGCTTTCAGAAAATTTCCCAAAAGCAGAGTCCATCGGCTTTACGAGATTCGGAAAATCGTGGATCCTGGAGACGAGAAGTCCAGAACATATCAAATCGCGAATTCGCGAGGACAGATCAAGACCGTCCATCTGTTGGGACGCGTGGCAGCAATCAAAGGAATCAGGAAAGTGAAGAAAAGAAGGCGCCATCGCAAAATCGTAGATCCAGGAATCGAGGAGTCAAAAGAACTCGTCATAAGAACTCACAAAATCCCGATTCGTGATATCCCGATAAGATCTGGACCGTGAGATCACACAAGATCTAGACCGTCGAATTGTCCGAAGGCAATTTTTCGCATTTCGACGATTTGAAAGTCAAAGATCTAGAAAAGCCCGTAGCGCTTTAATAGTAAGGTGCGTGGTCACATTGCAAGGAGACTAAGGGCCAATTCAAGCCCGATAAGCTCCCTTTGACCATCGGCAAATCGACATTTTTCGGCGATCGGAGGTAAATATGACATTTCCCTCTGTTTTTTTTTTTTGTTTTATTTATGGTGTCATCCAGCAATTTAGGACCAACTCAGGGTCTGATTCTTCTGGGAAAGAATTATGCGTTTTGGTATCTACGAATGAGGTCGTTCTTGCAAGCACAAGAGTGCTGGGAACCAATGGATCTTGGATATGTGGAACCGGATCCAGCCACCCTCGCTGCCATGAAAAATGTGCAAAGAATTTCTCAGGAAACACTGAGGAACAAAGAAAATAAAGAAAAGTTATGGATTCAAAACTCTGTGGATGATTCGATTTTCTCGAAAATCACAGGTGTTGGTACTTCAAAAAAGTCCTGGGACATCCTCAAATATTCTTACCAAGGAAATGACAGGGTCAAAATAGTTAAACTACAGACCTTGTGGATGCAATTCGAGACTCTAAGGATGACAGAGTCTGAAACTGTAGATCAGTTCATGACCAGAGTCATGGGAATCGTGAACCAGATCAGACTGATTGGTAAAACCATCACTGATCAACGAATTGTTGAGAAAACTCTCAAAAGTCTACCCAAGAAATTTGAAATGGTTGTAACAACAATCCTTGAATCCAAGGATCTATCAAGATTTTCAACAGATGAATTAATTGGTTCTTTGGTGACACATGAGACCAGACGGCATCTTACAGATGAGTCAATCTCCAATGCTTTCAAAATTCAATTATCCTTCAGCAGAGGGAGAGGCAGAGGAAGAAGCAGAGGTCACCAAGGAAGAGGGAGAAATCAAAGTAACTCTCACTTCAGTGGAGGAAATAGACAACAATATCTGAATCAAAATTTCCAAGGTCAAAGACATCAGCAACAAAATCAACATTAGAATTTCCAGCCTCAAAGAGGTAGAGGGAGAAGATCAAATGACAAAACAAGCATACAATGCTATTATTGAAAAAAGTATGGGCACTATGAATCTGAATGCAGGAAGAGGCAAGCAGATCAACTCTCAGGCAGAGCACATGTGTCAAATCACATGGGAGAAAACTCAGAAGGTATGTTTCTCTCATGCCACAAGACTGAACATCAACCTAAAGATCTCTGGTTGTTGGACAATGGATGCAACAATCACATGAGAGGTAACAAAGAATTACTTTCATGCATTGATTCTTCAATATCATCTGATATTACACTTGGAAACGATTACTTAGTCAAGGTTCAAGGAAAAGGAACTGTTCATATTCTTACTAAACATAATGTAAAGAAAGACATATACAATGTCTATCATGTTCCATATTTAAAACCTAATTTGCTGAGTGTAGGACAACTTATTGAACATGGCTATAAGGTACTTTTTGAGGGAACATCTTGTAAGATATATGACAAAATCCCAAGCAGAAAATTATTTTCTGAAATCCATATGACTGTCAATAGGATGTTTCCCCTTACCCTCAGAACTGCAAATCTAATTCAACCATATGCACAGAGTGCATCAACCCTAAATGAAACTATGGTTTGGCATACAAGATTTGGACATCTACCATTTCAGAGTCTAAGTCTTCTTCAAAAAAACTCCATGGTCAAAGGTCTACCTATCTTTAAAGAGCATATTCCCCCATGTGAGTCTTGCATACTTGGAAAACACAAGAGAACTAGTTTTCCAAAGTCTTCCAATCAAGCCAAACAACATTTTGAACTTGTTCACACTGACCTATGTGGACCAATGCAAANAGGTCGTGCGTGCATGCGGTTGTCTATAAACCTCCCTTCCCCGTGCGTGCATGCATGCCGCACTGTGTAAAAAACTTTAATTCCCAAAATCTCACATAATATGTGGTGGTTCAGGTCGTGGAATGCGTGGAGGTCGTGGCATGCATACATATTAATCATTGAACGAGTCAATTATATATGCGCACAGTAATTTTTTAAGTATTATTAGGTAAATGTAAAAAATTAAACATGTTAACAAATGTCTTTATAAATGCAAGGAAGTTATGAGCAATAAATCTGGTTCATTGATTTTGGAGGACGACCAAGAATATGTTAGCATCTTGAATGTGTATCCATCAGATTAGGGTTTAAAGTTAAATAAGGTTAAAAGTTCATTAATTTTGCCTATTGCCAATAGGTGTACTCCTATCGGCGTAATTTCCGCAACTATGTATTTATTGTCGTCTTAGTTTAATTGTTCTATTGTCGGTTTCGGGCACGTGGCACATGAAAAACATTATCGTCCATCAACGGAGCCCTCATTTCCAATTTTAAATCTCAAAATATCTTAGAGTTTGAAATTTACACATTATTAGTGAAAACACTATCCCCATACAAAAATACATTTTGAGTGGGTTTGTTTACCGTGATGCTAAGCGCGTGAACACTAATAGTGGAAAGCATTTTATTTTTAGTTAAAGACATTAATTATTTTCAAAAGTACTTCCCTTCACGACAGAGGAAACTAATTCCTTTTCCTACAAGCCTTTTTTCTGAAAGAAGGTTTCGTCCAATCATTTATGTTTAGATTTTCGGAATTTGTTGTGTTGAGTTCTAAATTTGTAGATTTTGCTTGCTCAATGGGTTTGATGTCTTTGTATGTGATATTGTTTATAACTTGGAAGGTGAGTTAGTCTATTGTGGGTGGTTCAATAGCTCTAGGTATCTTATGCTCTCTAGTTTTTTTTTATGGTAATGGGTGTTGTTATGGGCATGGCATTTATGGAAGCCGTACTTCCACAACTGTTTTAAATACTGGACAAGAAGCTTGTGGATTGGGGCTTGGTTACATTGGTTATAGTGGTGTCATGTTTGGTTTGAAAATGGAACCTTTTTGTAGGGAAATTAAATATATCATACATCTTCATAAGGAAATATCTTAATCAAATCATTCTTCCCTTCATGGGCTATCGGTAAAAGTATGAAATCTATAACTCTTTTTGGACCACAACATAGACAGTCAATTTACATCAACCAAACAACCAAGTGTTAGTTGCTTCTCATCATGGAAATACATAGGAAGGTCAAGGGGTGCACCAATGGAAGAAGAAGAAGAGTCACCACTCCAATGTGGAGGGTAGGAGGCCTAGAATATGAACCAATTGACATTTGATGTACTTCAAAATTTGTTTTTAGCTGGGACAATTTGTTAAGAAAATTTACTGTCAAAAAATGTGGGATTTTCTAAAGGAGATATGTATGTTTCATATTATATGAGTAGTAGACTAAATATTGGATATAATAAAAAATCTTCTAACAGATCATTTGTATATGGTTGTTTTTGTTGGCACAACATTTTATACAATATAATTTTTTCTTAAAGAAAATGTTATGTGGTACACCAGAAAGTGTGTTCTTTTGGTGTGTACCACTTCTTATTACACTCACGAGATGAGGGGCTCCATAATTAAATGGAAGTTCTCTTCAAGATGTTTATTATTATAAATGTACATTTTTAAACAATTTCTCCACATGAGCTATTATTAGGTTTCATTTTAAGCTATTAATAGGTTTCTTTTCAATCTACTACCCCCTAGATAACCATAGCATAGATCTGATCACTGAGAGAAACATAATCATAGAGTACACAAGAATTTATCCACGAGAAGCCCCTCAAAGCGAGAAAAGCCAACAAAACTTATTTAATATATATTCAATAAGCAAGTACAACACTAGAACAACTCTCTCTCTATGAGTGACTAACTACCATGACGCTAGACTAGAAAATAATCAAAGAGACCTACCATGACGCTAGACTAGAAAATAATCAAAGACTACAGAATATACTCTCCAAGCAATGTGTCTCTCTCTTCTTCCTTCTTCCGGCAACTGGTAATTGCATGTTGGCTTCCTTTATTTATAAAAACTGGAAAGTGCTGAAAGGAGGTGTCTCTTCACTGGCAGGGCCGACTTGTCTTTCTGAGTGGTTAGAACCACTTTAATTTTCGTGTTGGCGGACTTCTTAATTTTCATATTACAATTAGGGTTTGACCAATCCACAAAAGTGGATTTGGTCAATTACAATGCCTGACATGATCAATCCACAAAAGGGGATTGATCTAATGAATAATAGATTAATAATAAATAGAATACTCTTTGCATTTACAATATTTCAACACTTCCCCTTAACAAGAAGGGTATTCTTTATCTTTTGATAGGTCACTGTATGTCATCATCAATTGAACAATATAAGCTCGGTAATATCATCAACTCGACAACAACATCAACTCGATAACATCATCAACTCGGTAATGACATACATTGGATAACATCATCAATTGGGCAATATGATCAACTCAGTAACAACATCAACTGGATCACAAGAGGCATCAATATAATCCACTTGGTCATCTCGCATCATGATCACTTACTGGTTCTCCATGAATCCATATTAAAAAAGTTTTCTTCTCTTTATCTTCGCATAGAAGATATTCTATGAGTTTTGTCATTCCTTTCATGTTCTCCCTTATCTTATTTACTTTCATGTTCACCCATGTATTTATTATCGGCTTAGCTTAAATTTTCTATTGTCGGCTTAGGGCACGTGGCACATGCCAAACATGATCGTCCATCAACTGAGCCCTCATTTCCAATTTTAAATCTCAAAAATATCGTAGATTTTGAAATTTACACATTATTAGCGAAAACACTATCCCCATACAAAAATAGATTTGGAGTGGGCTTGTTTACCCTGATGCTAAGCCCATCAGCACTTTATTAGTGGAAAGAATTTTATTTTTCATTAAACACATTAAGGTTTTTAAAAAGTACTTCCTTTCACGAGAGAGGAAACCAATTGGTAATTTATCTTTAAGATGTGAACAAAATGTTATATATAAAATACAACTTCTCTTTCCTTTTTCAAATTTATCATTTTATAGATTTTGGTAATTTCTCTTTGGATGTGGTATTGTTTATAACTTGGAAGGTCAGTTAGTCTATTCTGGGTCGTCCAATAGCTCTAGGTATCTTATTCTCTGTGGTTTTTTTTTATGGTAATGGGTGTTTTTATGGGAATGGAATTTATGGAAGCCGTACTTGCACAATTGTTTTAAATCCTAGACAAGAATTTTGTGGCTTTGGGCTTGGTTACATTGGTTATAGTGGTGTCTTGTTTGGTTTCAAAATTGAACCTTCTTGTAGGGAATTCAATATATCATGCATCTTGATAAGGAAATATCTGAATCAAATCATTCTTCCCTTCACGGGTTATCAATAAAAGTGGGAAATCTATAATGATCCTTCATCCTAGGCATTGAAAGTTTGGAAGAAGAATGTGAGTTTCTGAGAACATTTGTCAGAGTACAACATACTCTGGTCGGACCACAACATACTCTTGTTGAACCAAAACATACTGAGTCAATTTCCATCAACCAAACAACCAAGTGTTTGTTGCTTCTCATCATGGAAATACATAGGAAGGTAAAGGGGTGCACCAATGGAAGTAGAAGAAGAATCCCCACTCCAAAGTTGAGCGCAGGAGGCCTAGAATATGAATCAATTGACATTTGATGTACTTCAAAATTATTTTTTAGTTGGGACAATTTGTTAAGAAATTTTACTGTAAGAAAATGTGGGATTTCCTGAGGGTGATATGTATGTTTCATAGTATATGAGTAGTAGAATAAATATTAGATATAATAAAAAATATTCTAACAAATCATTTATAAATGGTTGTTTTTGTTGGCACAACGTTTTATATAATATAATTTTTTCTTACAGAAAATGTTATGTGGTACACCACAAAGTGTGCACCACTTCCTTGGCCACTCCTCAAAAGGGGATTTGGTCAATTACAATGTCTGACATGATGAATACACAAAAGGGGATTGATCTAATGAATAGTAGATCAATAATAAATAGAATACTCTTTGCAGTTATATTATTTCAACACTCCCCCTTAACAAGAAGAGTATTCTTTATCTGTTGATAGGTCACTGGATGTCATCATGAACTAAACAATATCATCTAGGCAATATCATCAACTATACAATAGCATAAACTGGATAACATCATCAACTCAGTAACGACATCCACTAGATAACATCATCAACTGGGCAATATCATCAACCGGGTAACAACATCAACTGGATAACATGAGGCATCAATATAATCAACTTGGTCATCTCGTATCATGATCATTGACTGGTTCTCGATGAATCAATATTAAAGAAGTTTTGTTCTCTTTATCTTCGTGCAGAAGATAGTCTTTCTTTCTTTCATCTTCATGCAAAAGATACTCTCTCTTATCTTCACATAGAAGATATCTTGTTTTCACACAAAAGATATTCTATGAGTTTTTTCATTCCTTTTATGTTCTCCCTTCTCTTATTTACTTTTATGTTCCCAATGTATTTATTGTTGGCTTAGTTCAAATGATCTATTGTCGGTTTCGGGCACGTGGCACATGCCAAACATGATCATCCATCAACTAAGCCCTCATTTCCAATTTCAAATCTCAAAAATATCCTAGAGTTTGAAATTTACACATTATTAGTGAAAACACTATCCCCATAAAAAAATACGTTTGGAGTGGGTTTGTTTACCGTGATGTTAATCCCGTCAACACTTTATTAGTTTAAAACATTTTATTTTTCGTTAAACACATTAAGGTTTTTCAAAAGTAATTGGTTTCCTCTTCTTAGAAGCATTTTTTCTAATGGAAGGTTTTTCCGAGTCATTTATGTTTAAGTATTGAACAAAATGTTATATATAAAATACAACTTCTCTTTCCTTTTTCAAATTTCTCTATTTATAGATTTTTGGAATTTGTTGTGTTGAGTTTTAAACTTGTAGAATTTCCTTTCTCAATGGGTTTAATGTGTTTTGATGTGGTATTGTTTATAACTTTGAAGGCGAGTTAGTCTATTGTGTGTGGTCCAATAGCTCTAGGTATCTTATGCTCTGTGGTTTTGTTTTATGGTAATGGGTGCTTTTATGGGCATGACATTTATGGAAGTCATACTTGCACAATTGTTTTAAATCCTGGAAAAGAAGTTTGTGTCTTGGGGCTTGGTTACATTGGATATAGTGGTGTCTTGTTTGGTTTCAAAATGGAACCTTCTTGTAGGGAATTAAATATATCATGAATCTTCATAAGGAAATATCTGGATCAAATCATTCTTCCCTTCACGGGTTATTGGTAAAAATGCCAAATCTATAACAATCCTTCATCCAAGGCATTGAAAGTTTGGAAGACGAATGTGAGTTTCTGAGATACATGATTCCAGTTGCTGATGTTTTCAAGACAAATGAATAGAGAGAAAGTTGATTGTTTGCTTCACATTATTTCCAAATACTTTCATACATCTCCTTAGATGACATAAGACATGAAGCTTTGGATCGTCAGTCTACAAATTGAGGGAATTTCATAGACATGATGGGACACTAAGCGCTTCTACCCACCGGGCTATCGCCACAACCTCCTTACCAAATGGTTATATCTCTCAACAATTGTCAATTAGTTTGTCCAGGGATACATCGACATCATCTACAAACTATGCAACCAACTCTGCATCACCGATCTAAAAGATTTATTGATTGTTAAGTTCAATTATGTTTTATTGCTAGGTATACATCATGAATTATATTTGTTCGAAAGTCCTTCCTTGAAAAAGTATTTAGGAAATTATAATGGAGGATTAAATTCATAAAAAGAGTAATTGGTTGTTTATTTAAACTACTAATTCTAAACTTAGTTATAAAAAGGGCAAACTTAAAAGAAAAAGAAACTAAAAGAAAAAAGTGAAACTAAAAAAGGGGGAAACTTAAAGAAAAGGAAACTTAAAGAAAAAGTGAAACTAAAAAAGGGGGAAAATTAAAGAAAAAATTGAATATCTAACTTAGTAAGGAATCTAGCCTTTGGAACTTTCTATTTATGAACTCTATTTATGAGAATTTATGAATTCTATTTATGAGAATTTGGGAAAATAATTACATGAAAAATCTATAAAATAGATGGCAGAGGAGGAGTATGAACACATCTATTTTGCATAACGTTACACTGTTGAAATTTAATCTCGAATGAACTTTCTCTTGTGGGAGTTGGGATACACAGCTCGGGTAACGAGTGGTAGCTTGACCTTGCGTGGAGAGAAGGGTGCTAGATTTCTCTTGTATTATGTGTGTGGCCCCTTTCCGGTTTGGGTGGCTCAGGGGGAAGAAGAGTACCCCTATAGTTGGCTGGGAGGTATCGGTGAGGTCACATCGATTGGTAAGTGGGAGTTGGATAGAGCGTGCGCGGGACACCGAATTCATAGCTTTCGCCTTTGGCTATGGTACACATGTGTATATTTGTATTGAATTGTAGTTTAAATATTGTTCCTGGACCTTTAATAATGTACTTATAATGTGTTAAGTTTTATGTTTTATTCAGTGTAACACTATCCAGATATTTCATTCTTATCTTCAACAAATTTTCTTGATGAGCCTAGAGTTTTATGATCATAGAACTTAGAGTCATCCCATTCTTATGCTCGTTGTGTTTTGAATTGATTTCCGATGTCGAACCCAAACTTTGAATCAAATGACTTCTTTGTGTTTTCTTTTATTGATTTAATAGGAAGAAAAATTTTGTTTTTATCTTCTGTCCCTTATCCTTTAAGTTATTAGTGCCTTCCTGAGAAGTGGGCAAGGAGCCTAATCGACTATATTCACTACAATGTTTAAGACTAAGATTTAAATGCCATGCTTTCCTATGCATGGATAATAAGTGAAGGATAAATTCTATCCTAGCTATCAATCCCTTACTTATCTCTATGTTTTTCTCTTATGATTAATCTCTCATCTCTGTGTTTTTCTTTTATGAATAATCTGTGCATCCTTCCTAGAATTTCATATCTGCATTTTTGAATGATACATCTCTACATTTTGATTCATAAATTCCAACGTTTTGGATGACAAATCTTTGCGTCGTTGAATGATAAATATCTGTGTTTCTATTTGAATGATTGGCGAATGATAAAAAACGATAATTCTATTACATATTTTATTACAATGATAATTTTATTCCAGTGGTAATTGTATTCCAGTGATTTTATTCCAGCGATAATTTTATTCAAGCGATTTCATTCCATCGGTTTATTATAGCCATTTTATTCCAGTGATAAATTTATTATGGCGATTTTATTACAAGTGATAATGTTATTCTAGTGATGTTATTATAGTGCTATCCAAGTGTTCTTGTCGCATTGTGGCGACATGATTTCTTCGAAGGACTCATTGCACCCATTGAATGAGAAGCACACATGAAACCTGGCTAGGTCATGCGCTTCTCGTTTAAGGTGAAGCGGTTGTTGAAATTCATGTTTGGTACCTTGTTCTGTAACATTTTGTGATTTTTCTCGCTCGCCATAAGGGTTCTAGTCATATGTCTCATTTATGTTGGTTGCATGGGTTGATGTGATGTTGGCAGTTAGCTTAGTTGTTTTTATTTTGTCTTTGATTTTCGTATGTTACATCCAACAACAGGATATGCTACTAAGATGGGTCGTTATGTTAATTTGTTGCCTGAATTGCGTGCATTGTGTTCGTATTCTAGTTGCGTTGATTGATTGTTGTCGTGATTACTTTCCCTCTTTTAAAAAATATATAATAATAATAATACATATTGCACTGGTAATGTGTCGCATGTTGTCCTAACGACGGGGGTCATTACAGGAATAAGTTTACTTTATTTAAATACGACACTACAATTGGCCTAAGTTTTCATATATTGTTCCCGTCATTTGACAAGTTTATGAAATTCAGATTCTTAATTAAATGAAACAAGATTTATGCCTTAAAATGTGGTATATATATATATATATATATATATCGTTTTTTATACTTTTGTTGCTTGGAATCTGTTGAAAATAACTGGGAAATTTGTAGTATGACTATAGAAGCATATTAGTTTAGAATAATTAATACAGGGGGATAGACTCAACAATTTCTTAGGAAAAAGGGAATCCCATTCCTAATTTTGTGAATTGTTTGTAGGTTGAAGGGTAATCGTCATGGTGGACTCGGATAGTTGTACAAGATTTTCTTTCACCTAAGGGTATTTGTAGGTTATGGGATGAGTAAGATGACTTAGAGCTAGATATTATGACTTTATTCTAGTGGATTCATAACTCATCTTAGGGGTAATATTTCTCATAGAAAAACAAAAAAATTAATTGTATGACATATCCTAAGTCTAATGAAATGTCTTCAGTTTGTAGCCAATTGATTGTGGTCTGTTCAAAAAGCATACAACTAGTTTTCATCCCAAATCCTTTTATAGTTAATACATATGATCCAAGTATCACTATTATGATTTACATTAGTCTAGCCAAAGGCATCCCACCACTTACATCTAAAAATAACTTATTGAAAAGATGACAAGTCCGCTTACACGATGTCTTGTATCTTTCTATCACAATTGAGCTTCCCCTCTGTTAGGTTTTAATCATAGTGGTTTAGTCAAAGTTGTTGGCATAAGTAAATTGGTCAAACTTGACCCTCACATGATATATTAACCCATTGTGCAATACTAAAAAATACCCTTCTAAGTGAAGAGATAATAGTCAAAACAATCTTATGTGGAGAGGATATATAGACAACTAATGAGGCAAGAGGAAAGATTAAAAACCAAGCATAGTTCAAGGTTAATTTAAACTATAATAGCTAGGATAAGCTCAATTCTATGAATCTTGTGTTATTAAAATATCATGAAGGTCCACTTAAACAAATTGACATCCAATTTTCTATTAATTCTAAAAGAATACTTGTCCTCTTACTGAATTCATAATTTCAAAATAGTATAAATTGCTAAGGTTTTCAAAATCACTCACACTATTATATTGTTATGTCAAATTGCTCATAACTAACAAATGAAAAATGGGTACAATGAGTTTGCATAAAGCTTATTTATAGAATGATTTTAGTAACTTCATAAATTCTTTTTCAAAATCACTCACACTATTATATTGTTATGTCAAATTAATGATAAGTAACAAATGAAAAATTGGCACAATCAGATTGCATAAAGTTAGAATATACTATGTTATTATATTGTTATGTCAAATTACTGATAAACAAGAAATGAAAAATGGACACAATCAGTTTGCATAAAGTTAGAATATACGATGACTTTATTAACTTCATAAATTTCATTACATAATATAATTATGAGAATAGAGTAAATAGTTATCATCAATTTAAATTCAGCATAATTTAATAAATTTTAATAAATGCTTAGTTAAAATTTATTAAATTTAAAGTCTTGTAAAAAAAATGCCTAGAAATAAATACTTAACAAGAAATCATGACATCAAAAACTTATTAATGAAAGCATAGACAACCAGGTTCAAAAAGTTGACTCCAACAGAATCCTTAAACTGCATAAGAACGAAGAAAGTAATATCCAATATGAAGTGAGAGAAATGATAATGTAATGAAAAGTTGAAACAACAGACTTTAAGTTCAACGACAACGATTCTAGAGAGAAATGATAATGTAATGAAAATTTGAAACAC